>KK122492.1:49422-104828 GCA_000611955.2 Stegodyphus mimosarum
AGAGTGGTGGGAGACACTCGGATCCGTCTTCTCGGGGTGCTCTCCATCAAAATTGGCGTCGGAATTGAGCTAAATCATATTGTCACCTATAAAGTGATCAAGGCTGTTGCCACAAAGATTTTCGTGGGCTTGGGCTGACTATAGGTCAGACGAGCGAGCATTAGCCGCAACAAAAAAAGGGGGAGGGACGAATTGTGATAAATAATTGTAATGGTTGATCTTATCCTTGCAGTTTAAAAAAAATTTACTTTGCGTAGGGCCAGCATATTTCTTTAAGGGAGTTGAGGAGCTTCTGATATCGCTTTTGATCGATAACAGATAATTGCTGAATCTTTTGATAAAAGCAGTTCTTTTGTATTAATGTGCCATTTAAAAATAATAAATATATTCCCGAAGCTTATATTTTGTCCATGCCTAATATTTGTAATATAGACTGTATTAAAAAAGCAAATTTGAAATGGCCGAACTTGCTTTTTCTATTGAGTTTGCAATTCGTAAATAGTGGACAACAAGTTAAGACAGATGATAGCGATTTAAAGAAGTTTTAGAATCCATGAGCAACAGCCAGCGTAATTCTCCGAATGATGTAAAGCTTCACGTAACGTGAATTTTATGTCGAATTTGTATGACCTTCAGGTGCAACTTTAAGAAATTGAAATATTTATTATTACGAGCGGCTTACCCGGCCAGTCGCCTACAAGAGTCATTATAAAGAAATAAAAAAAAAGCGTCTAATGATTTTAAACCATTAACTGTCAATTTTTTTTTCTCAATTTTTCATTTATTTCTGGATGTCTAGATTGACATAGAGACTGGAAATTGGAATATAAATGGAATAATGATGGAATCTGCCATAAACCCCAAACGGGAATCGACATTCATGTAGCCCTCACGGGAAAATAAAATTCCCATGGACAATAAATAGTTAATAAATATATTCCAAAACCTTTAGAGAACACGGCAGTACACGTGAGTTGAAGATGTACATGTGAGGATGACATACCGCGTTTTGAAAATGTTGAAATCTTGGTACTCACAAAATTTTTACTTCTCACAAATAATATCCAAGGATCCAAAGATTAATTATTACGGAGTGCCTAAGGTAAAGAACCCTCTACCTCCACATCATAGTTAATAAAAGGGAGCAGAATTAGGAAAAAATGCATGAAAGACGTTAAGGGAAAATAAAAAGGAAGTCAACATGACTTGAGAAAAATTACAAAGACAAAAAGAAGAACTTCTAAAAATATTATAAGTTCGGAAAAATTAAGCAACGATTAGCGAGATTCGATCTGTCGTTCTCGAGTCTAACGCGCTAACCACTGAGCTAGGGAGAACACAGAATTGTTCGGTATTTTAAGATTTTTAATAATATTTGTGGAGGGCGTATTTTATAATTTTTTAACATGAATACAACACTAAACAAAGATAAAGCAGATAGGAAAGATTTTACGATTAATAGGCTTCTTGGTCAACTCTCCAGCTCGCTCATTTAACAACTACTGCTCAACAACTCACGCAAAAGCTTGAGAAAGGTTTAAACAACAATGTAAAAATGTAACCATTGTTGCCAACTTAATTAAAGTTACCAAATTTCTGTTACCAAGACAAATCCCACAGATTAATGATTGCAGTCGATGTCTAATTAACAATAACAAAGATAAGTATTGGGTATATTGTTTTTAAATCACATTGTTTTTAATCAGTCATACACAGAATTAGAATAAAATTTAAATATCTTAAGATTTTGCCGAATGACAACATAATGGTCCTTTTCTACAAGTATAGCTAGAAACTAACGATAACAGAGATAAAGTATTGCTTATATTGTCTTTTAAAGGAAGAAAGGAAAAACTGTGAACTGAGTCGTTATTTTTAATTTCAATTTAAATGTTGCGACATTTACATTTTTTCACGAAAATATGAAATGTGAAGGATAATAATCCTTACCTAGAATGGTTGCCGTATCACTCCTTAGTTGTCTTTTAAACGGGAGAGAATGTGAAGAATTATTACACTCACGCTTACTTTTGGGGTGTTAATGGTTAACGCATCCAGTTAGCAGCTGGAAAATCAATGTTGAGCTTTCATCATACTTACATCACATTTGCGAACATTTTCTGGAATCTAAGACATATTTATCCAAGCCAATTTTAACGAGTTTGGTTTTGATCAGCGAGAAAATCACAGCTTTAACAATCACTATTTTACCACGCTGTCTGGTTTAAAAAACCGATATGGACACTGCATGATTTCCTTGTACTGCCTATTAAATTATACATATTTTTTGCTACTCTTCGTTTAAATTTATTTCCTGGATGTATTCTAACTTAATTAATCGATCGCTCAAGGCAAGTTGAAAATGACACCAAAAACTGCAAATTTTGAAAATAAATATCCGGGTTAATTTTGTCATACGGGAGACAATCTTCGTGTATTTTAATTCTTTCACAACAAGTATGAAACTTTTCCAAATATAAGTATAGGAAACGGGAGACCGCGTTAAAAGTTAAATTTCGTTACTTATGATTTTTTTTTAATTTAGTGTTGCCAAAGTTTAAATACTTTAGTCATTTAAAACACTCCTTTAGGTGCAAATATGTGGCTAAGATCAACGATTGCGAAAATAAAGGCCGGGTAAGGACTATATTTTAAACTGAGTAAGTGTATATATATATACTTTATATATATATACTTTTAAGAATAGTCATCATTGAAGTCTTAATAATCAAAAAAGAAAAGAGACGAAACTGCGCGTTGGCTGCACTAGAGGTTATAATGTTGCCATATGCAAAATTTCAATATTCTACGGCTAATCTTTTTAAGTTATGCGAGATACTTGCGTACATACGTACCTACAGACATCACGAACAAAATCCGTTTTGAATCCACTTTAAATCCATTTTACAATCCGTTTTGGAAAAAAAACAGTCGTTTGTTTTGTCCGTAAGTAGAGATGCCATGCAACAAAAATCGTCCAAATGGATTCGAGAACGGTCAAATTGGATATTTCTGTGGAAATATGATACCCAAAATTTTTCGCGATTGCATTACTTCCTTTACACCGTACAAGTAAGTAAAAATTAAGCGAATTCAACTTTACACTGAGACATATTTGAAATAATTCTGTATTAATAAATGCAAAATCCATGCCTTTGTCTAATTTTAAATTTCAAATTGGCATACTTCTCTTCCGAGCGTAATAGCATAGTTGACCTTTCAGTAATACGAGATAAAGAACGTTGATACTTTAGGCAGCAGAAAATCCGCATATAACTTTTGACTGTGCGAAAATTTAACTATTAATAATACCTTATCATTTTCAGCAAGCCTTTCGGCAGATAGCATGAACAGTTGAATGTTTTGCATGTTGTATTCACGCAGAAAGTTAAACTGTCGAAAAGAATATATTAGGCAGCGATTCTTAGAACAGACATTTTTTAACGCTATAACGCACTGTTTATCCAAAACGTAAATCTTGGCACATCTTATCCTGCGAGTAAGCTGGGCACGTGGACGCTTTAAGGGTTTTTTCGATGTATAATCTAAAGCCGAGCTAGTTTCCCTTTAAAAGTTTCGGCAGAGGCAGTTAGCCCTAGTATGCATTGTTATAATCTATTAAATGCAATCCAACCCATGAAACGTTCTGAAGTTTCGTTTACTTTATAGTTGCATTTATTTGTTAAAAACTATTCATTAGTTTAAATAATTATAATAGTTAATAATTCTATATATTCATACAAGTTATAGGCGGGTGGATCGCGATATTAAAAACATTCTAGAAAAGTTGCAGTGTAACATACAACATACTTAATATACGTTAATGTACGTTTTACTACGTACAATACTATACTATACTATACTATAGTATAGTATAGTATAGTCTATACTATGATGTATTTTAGGAAGCCTAAACTTGTGTACAAATTTATTTCACCTGTTTGCACTCATATTAATATTGCGTTATATTATACAAAATTATGTAGAATACTGCACTAATTACTAACACCTAACATCGAAAACGCGAAGTTTTTCTGTAGATTTGTGTTCACTTATTAGTAATAAACGGCAGCATAGATTAGTAATATTTATTTATATTTTATGCAATTGTGACATAGCCAGCGGTTCTCAATTTTGTTCGTATTTCTCGGTTATGGCATTACGTTGAAAATTTCTTCATTCTTCAAAAAACACTGGAAACTTTATAATATATTCGTTACAAAAATACCCAAATGGAGCCTCAGACGGAGCTCAGGAGTTAATTCGGCGTTGGGATTGACTACAATTCAATTTATTATTTGAAAACCTGCAAACATACCTTATAACCATCATTCAGAACGCAGTTTTCGACGAAATTCAGCATTACGTATTTTTCAGAGCGACTAGTTTTTTGCAACCGTTGAAAGCCATTGAAATTTTGCACAGAATCAAATATGCAAAATGTGGCTTTCCTTTCTCCGTAAATTCTAGTCTTGGTTATAAAAGTGTCGCTTTCATCTACGCAGTAATTGATGTTATTAACAACATTATATAAATGGAATCTCTATATTATTAAATGCTACGCTTCTTCTGAGGAATATGTTTGTCGACTGCATGCTGAAACACCAAGCGTGGAAGCTTCCAATAAATAAATTTTCGTCGTTGTTTTAAAAAACAAAAATGCGGGTAAACGTTTGAACATTTGGCAAAATTGTGTTAGCCTTAATATGTTATTGGAGAATTTCTTATAATAGAATTTACATTTCTTCTAATTAAACGATAAGAATCTTCAGAAATTCATACTTTTTGAAGCATAAGCTCGTAATGAATCAAAATTAAACTTTAAAATTAAACTAAAATTTTAATGATCCCGAAAGAGCATTTTTAGAAAATTGTTTGACAAATTTCAATGCTTTTGAGAAAAGAATAAAGTGCATTATGATTAAAAATTATTCATACTCTGCTTATAGCAAACACATATAAATCCGAAGCCGGTGCAACCGCTGCAAAGGCACCAAGAAACAGAATTTGAGGGGCTGGAAAATTTTTAAAATTCAGGAACCCTATTCTGGAGCCACGATTTTCACGTATACCTATTTCTAATAACAAAATAATACTCTACAAAAATTTCCATATTTGGTACAGCCCTTCTTTATTTTTAGCCCAAAAGCGACGTTAGTACCAAATGGGATAGCAGTCTCGAAACAGCATTTTGCGTTGAATCACTATAAACGGCATATGCCTTTTCAAATTGTTGCCGCCAAATGTTATCTCTCTGTATTAGTTTTAAAGAAATTAAATAATGCAGAATTTGCATGAATTCGAACGCATGTTTCTCGCATTGTAAAAAAGTATCTGTACCCAAATCCATTCAATTTTGAATAACGTAGTCCTCCAACCGGACGTGGGCAACTGAAAGCCCGAAATTTGAATTTTGAATTTGTTTTATTATTTATTTAGTAATTTGTAAAAACTTTAACAAATTTTTGACTAACAAACTCAACGATTTTAAAACGAGCAATGGCAACACTGTACATAAAAAAAACATTTTTATCTCCAGCGCGTGAGAGTGTCTATTGAAAATTCTAAAGATATGCTGTTTTTAAATAGTGTGTAATTTTGCTATTCAGCTAAATTTTATGTGGCGTAAGCACCAATAATGTGCTATTTAATAAATAAATTAAGCACCCAAAACGTTAATAATGAAAAGGCAAAAAAAGTTTTGTAAAGTCTACTTAGAAAGAAAACTGAATACCGATATGGTGAACTGAGGAAAGATTGGGGGGTAGGGAAACAGAAAAATTTATGCCGAAACTTAACGCTGCATAGGGAATTCAATTCTAAATACACTGCTTTTAAAATGTTTGTAATTTTGCTGTTGAATTGTGTATGATGTAAGTCCGAAGAAAATGATGCTTAATAACAAAGCTAAATAAAATTAAAAATAAGGTTAGTAGGAGTGAGTGTAACTAGAAGACTGCGAGCTCAGCTAGTACGCGAAAAACCTTAACAAACCCTTTCAGCCCCCCTTTTTAATTTATTGTTGAATTTTTCTTTAAAACTTAATTTAAAGGTTATTATTGAAATTATTTAAAAATTTCATCATCTAATGGATAAAAAATTTATTAACTAAATGAATTTTTTTGGAATCCTTATCTCCGCAAAATCAGTCATCATCTTTTTCGTGCAGTTCCTAAAAAGGATTTAATTTTCCCTTGCTAACATGCCCATGATTTTAAATGACGATAAAATCGGATTTCTAAATAAAATATAAATTAAGATGAACGGAAAATAAGAGTTAAAAATCTTACTCCAGACTATAAAGAGTCACTTTCGTACGAACACAAGCAGCGAATTTTATCTTTTATTACCATTTTGCCTTCAATATACTAAATAATATAAAATACATTGCTTTAAAAAAATTTTTTGAATTATTCAGTTGAAATCAAACGCATTAAAAAGAAGAAATAACTTTTTAGCTGCCATAATATTTTTGGCAAAAGTAAAATCGCGAAGTAAATTGCATTCGGATAATTGTGAAATTTCAAGGAATAATAAAAGTAACACTAAAGAAATAGCACATATAAGAATGATAGAATTTAATTCGTTGAAATTTCTGCTTGACAATCTCGATTTAAAATTTACCGTTATTAATAGGCCCCCGATTTTATTTTTAATTACTTATAATAAAAAATATTATAAAAAATTTTGAAAAAAAAATGCTTTTTGTTTATGAACTTATCAGATTAGTACCGTGTAAATTAAAAATGCTTTAATATATTTTATTGACTTCTGCTCACGAAAAATGATAAGCTGAAAAGAGTCAGCCACGCGCAAAAGCAGTTTTAAGTTCAAAAGAAACTTTTCACAAAGTTTACACGTTCACATTTGTTGCTCCTTTTGTTCACATTTTATTGTTCATTACACGTTCAAATTTTGTCGCTCATGCGAATTAAAACCTCATGACTCTGTTTCAGAAAGTACTGATCTTAATCCAAATCTGAAAGTACTTTGTCATTAAGTTTAAATAATATGAGTATATTCCACTATTTTTTTTTAAATAAGTAAATAAAAAAAAACACAATTATTTGTGCATAAAAAAATCAAGTTAACGAAAGCCTAAAACAATCATATTTTGGAAAAAACTCTAATGCAAGAAATAAATTCCTTAGAACAGCACAACAAGCAATTTCTGATATTTTTAAAGAAAATTAATACAAAATTTATCTACTTTTTGTTTATAAAGAATTACATACTTTTTTATGCATTCTGAGCACCACTGCATCTGACATGACTGCCATTTTAACCATCATAAAATGAAAAGCAACTAATTTAGGTTAAAAGGTTGCGAAGAAAAAATAATAAATAAATAATTAAAGTTAAAACTCACTTCTGTTTTTCAGAATTCCTTACAATTTCTTTTCACTGATCCAATATATAGGAAAAAGAGCTCACAGAAAATCGCGAGCGACAAAAAAATAAGAATAATAAGGATAAGAAAATAAAAATAAAATTTCCCAAATCACGTGGGAAAGATGCTGCTCCCCAGGGAGAGGATATTTAAACCAGATCGCTCCAAATTCCACTCCCACAGAAAACTGAGGACTGGATCGTCCGCCTTTTGGCCATGTCCGGCCGCACGGGGGCGCTACCAGACGGACACAGCTTTGAATCTCCGAAAATGGAAAAAAAAGGTTGTATCTCGCCCCAGAACATCGATTATTAGAGAAGATTTCGGCTTGGAATTTCATTCAAATTTACAATTAAACGGTAATGGTGAAACCAAGGCTTATCCTACAGTCTCGTATTAGTTTAAAATTATAAATTTTGGATGTTCGCTGTTTTAAGTATCTTGATGTAACTTCGGATGCGTTCTCGCGAAGCTCCTATCATAGATTTGATTTAGTATTTAATCGACAGATTTCTCCCCCCCCCCCAAAAAAACAAACTTATTAAAAAATAGATTATTTGGGAATTCGGGAATCAAATAATTTGGTTCTTTTAACGTTAATAATTAAAATGCTTTTATTTCTTTTAAAGTTAATAATTAAAATTCTTTTATTTCTTTTAAAGTTACCAAATAAAGTATTTTTTGCTAAATAAATTTTGATAATAGCTTTGATCTTTTAATTTACTCATAAAAACTATTTAAAGGTAATAGTTATAACAGTTTTACTGTTTGAATGTTAAAAAGTGAAAAAGGTTTATTTTGCTTTAAATGTGCTAATTTCACCAGTTAGTTAGTTCAAAGTTAAAACCTGTAAATGAATTCACTCTTCTGTAATGAATATGAAACTGCCTGTTAACACAATTAAGCTTTGATCCTCTAATTAATGTGCGATTGCTAAACTATCTTACATTTGCTTCTTTATTAACTTCTGCGAGACACGATGTCAGAACAAGTCATCAAAATATCTCTGTTTTTTCAAGTTTTACCAATCGTAAAACTTTTTTTTTTTACTTTCTCGTGCGAAGTGAAAAAAGTACTGCAATCGCAAAAACTTTCGGTTATCAGATTTCAAAGAAAATATCCATTTTCACCATTCCCGAATCCCTTTTCACTATTTTTTGCTTGAAGTCTGCACGTACGGACAGAGTGAAAAACTCATGCTCTCCAAAACGGATTATAAAATGGATTCTTCCGTGACGTCTGTACGTACGTATGTATCTCTCACAATATAAAGACGATTAGCCGTAGAACGGTGAAATTTTATACATGGGACTGCTTTAACATAGAGTGGTGCACTACATATTTTTATTGCAATCGGCAGTACCAGAAGTACATCTCTATCTGTCTATTTATCTATATATATATATATATATAGAGAGAGAGAGAGAGATGTGTCTAGACTGCAATGCTTTAACTAGCATAATCAAATGAATGAAATAAAAATAATACTATCTAATATACTAATAAAGTAAAATTTCAGAATGCCAATAAAGGAAAACTAGGAATTACAGTTTTGAAGACTACATAAATTCCAGTCTACAAAGCCGTAAGAGGAAATAAAAGTCGTAATAAAAAAATTAATTTTGGAAAAATAACGAAATCTAAGCTTTAATGCGGAATTTCGGTTCTTATATTTGGGAAAGTTTTATACTCGTTATGAAAAAATAAAATGATAGGTAGTTTGACCTCTGTATGACAAAAATTGATCATCAAAAATTGCAAAATTTAATTTCAAATTTTGCAATTTTTTAAGTCAATTTCAAGTTGTTTTGAGGGATCTGTTGATTAAGTTAGAATAATTCGAGGAAATAAGTTTAAGATTAGGTTTTTTTTTTAATTAAGAATCGTAAAATTTTAAAATTTGCAATCATAAAATTGAATACATTTTTTAGCCCAGGAAAGAAAAATTAATTTTCTTATTGGTAAATTATTTAACTTTTAGAAGCTTGAGAATTTAACTAAGTTTTTAATTCTTTAACTGTTATAGCTTGTCTTTATCATCAAGATAACTTGCTTACCTTATAACATGTTAAATTTAAATGCGAACTAACATCGGCAACTAATTGGGTGAAACACTGTGATTTAAACCTAGCGTAATAACGTCGTGAAGCTAATTAATGTTTTCCAATTATTTTCCGGGATTTTTAACTTATCATAACTTTTATATACAATATTTATATTTTATAAATTTTGAATATGTACATTCATTTTTGCCTAAATACATAATAATGGCTAAATAAAATAAATATAGGTACATATATATCTGTTTATCTAAATCATTAAACTATTTACTATAGAGACATTAGGATTTTTTTGGAAGCAGAAGAATGAGCAACACATAAGAATCGAACCACGGACCTCTCACAAGGGGGCATTCCCTACTTGTAATCACCGATTTCGCTCAAATTTATAGGGCATGCAGGGCTTGGCTAGAAGTGAAAGAACCCGAAGTGGGAACTTAAGATGGTCAAGCATTTAGAAAATAAAAATTTTGACACTGCTCTCGCACCGTATAAGCCATTTACGTTAGGCCATTTGCCAAGCAGCGGTTGGCGCGGCGGTAAGAGCTCGGAGTAATGCGATAATCGTAGGCTCGGCTTCTCATGTGGGGACTTTTTTTTTTTTTTCTCAATTTTTATATTTTTCTTTTTCTAACTAAGCAAAGAGGTGAATATTTTATTTTATTTGCTTATTTATACCCAAAGGGCATAGAAAAGGTAAAAATTTCGGACTTTTCAACAAGGGATTGTCATTAAAGAGCACACGAAAAGATTTTGTAGATGAAAATTTAAAACTTTATTTGTTGACATTCGAAGATTGCATGTGTCGGGATGATATTTATGGTAGAAACAGGGAAAATAATAATTATTTCTGCATTTGCACATGTTATAAAGCCGCATTTTTACAAAAACATCGTTGTTTCAACGTCTTCATAGAAAAATATACTTGATTGACATTCATAAAGCATTCTCTCTCATCGCAAAGTTTAGAAGCGAACCACGCGTAACGTAACATGTTACCGAATATTGGGGCGGATAAATGATGATGAACAATCGAATGTATTTTTATGCAGTCTTCTCGGGAAGTTATTTCTTTTTCTTGCTCGATGAGATAAGAACAATTTTCTATTTTTTTAAATAAAGTTTTTCACCCGACGATAAAAATATACATCGCAGGGTTGCACCAGTTGGGTACATTTAGGGAGAATTACTTTGATGCTACCATATTGGCAATCCTTCTTCATCTTGGAAGAGTTCGTCGTATAATTGCGGATTTGTTTGTCCTCCCCACGAGTCAACCAGCAGAAGAATTTGTTCTCTTGTACAAGTTAAGACAAGTTAAGTCTCTTAACGTACGTACAAGACAACAAATGTCATCTCGACGCATGTAATCATCGAACGTCGACAAATAAAGTTTTGAATTTTCATGTACGAAGTTGTAAGGTTTTAGTTAAACTAACCAAGTTTTATTTTAATTTAAATCTTTCTATCTCCTCTCTGTTTCAACTTCCCATCAGAAGAAGCGAGCGTTTTCAGCTTATGCTAATTTGAAGTACAGCCAAGTACTATTTAAACCAGAGGTAGAAACCTCTCAGTGTGAGAGAGCTTTAGTCTCAGATCACGGTCATTGTGTTCAACGTTCGCCTGACCAGCTAGCAGCTAAAATTATAAGCCATAGTGCTTACTACGTGATTGCATATTGAAATAAATTGAAGTGCGCTAGTATTAGTACTTCTTGCTACGCACCAGTTAGTTAGAGGCCAAACTCCGCGATTTGCTCTGCGAGTAAAGTTTAATTAGATTTCTATTTTAGTTTTAGTCTTAAATTTATTTGATTGTTAAGTTAGGCCCAAGTGTGGTCTTTTACTTTCTGTATCTCTCCCGAGTTGGGAAGTGTGTAAATAATAGTGATTGAATAAAAGAGGATTTTAAATCCCTTTCAAGTGCAGTTATTCTCCAGTACCATACCTACATCAGAACAAAGCCAACATTCTTTCAGCTCCCTGTTCCAGTTCAGGACTTGAGGATAAGGACCCTAGTACTTCAACATGTTTTCTAAAGCTATGCACAGAATACTCAGTCCTGACAAAGTCTTTTCGTATGCTTTTTAATGACAATCTCTTGTTGAAAAGTTCGAAATTTTAACCTTTTCTATGCTTTTTGAGTATAAATAAAGAAATAAAAATAAAATATTCACCTCTTTGCTTAGCTGGAAAAAGAATAATATAAAAATTGAGAAAAAGAGAAAAAAAATTTCTGCATACGGGAAGTCGAACCCACGATCATCGCAATACTACTCCGAGCTCTTACCGCCGCTCCAACCGCTGCTTGGCAAGCGCCTTAACGTAAATGGCTTGTACGGTGCAAGAGCAGCGTCAAAATTTTTATTTTCTAAACGCTTGGCCACTTTGGGTACTTTCATTTCTAGCCAAGCCCTGCATGCCCTATAAATTTGAGCGAAATCGGTCATGACGAGTAGGGAATACCCCCTTGTCAGTTACGCGTCGAGCGTGCTGACCATTACACTACGAAGGCACGCGAAGAAGACGGGCGAAATACCTTATACTCTATATAAATAAATATTAAATTTATAGTCAAATAGACAAATAACAAGTAGATAAGCAGGCAAGCATGTAGAATATGGAACAATTAGTTTTAAAAATTTTAGTTCTTACAAAACCAGAAGTGCACTTCTTCGGTTTTACTGCTTTGTATACGGGCTATTTGATGGCTCTAAACAGTAACCTGGGATGTTCGGAAGGGAGGTCGCATGAAAAAATTGCGGCATACGAAGCCACTATCTTAAAAATATGTGACGTTCTGATATGACGTTTACTGTAGGTTGTAATAATAATAGTTTTGTTTTTCACTGTTAAAACGACTTTTTTTATCTTTTTGATCTTGTGGCAACAATGACTTGTCTTGGATCACATGTTTGGAGGACATGACATCCTTCTTTCATTATTTGTTCGCTTTATTACTTTGAATTTTTCATTATATTTAGACGAATATCTGCTTATTTAATCCATAATCCTTTTTAATTGATTGATGCAATTATTTTTTATACTCAGAATAATATTAATAATAATAACGTGCATCATATGATACCTAAGTATGCAGCTTCCCTTTTTAGTGACATCACTGCCGCCGGCCGAAGACCTTTGGCTACTACTAGTGCCCCTTTAATTAAATTCTAGTTTATCCTAATATCTTCCAAAAGAGAGTAAAAGTGGTAGCTTTAAAGCATTAAATATGCACCTAGTACTTTTGCCACAATTTAAATTTTTTTAATATTTGTGTTTCAAGTTCATAAAATCTAACATATGTACATAAACACGAGTTCTTTCAGAAGTTTCTTGAAAATGTTAACTAAAATAATATAGCTTATAAATAAAAAATAGTCATTTCTTTCGCACAGAAACAGACGGCTGTCACAGAATTGAAATGGTTTTCGTTACAAATGATTTTCGAAATATGCTTAATAAGCTTGACAAAAGTAAAACTATTATCATTAAGATTATAAGCCCCTTTTGTAATTGCCTTTTACGTTACTAACATTAATGGTAAAAAATTATAAATAAAAATGAGAATTACTCTGCTTTGAGATGGTCGCTGTTTATAGTAAGCTAGTTCGTTAGAGTCTGAAGCTTCTGGCGAAAAGATTTATTCTTGAGAATCTGCTGAAGCCATTCAAGAGCATAGTTTGTTGTCATAAATTCTAACAGAATTTTTTTCGTAAATTCTAATTCCTAAATTCTGTTATAAATTCTAACACAGTTTTTTTCATAAATTCTAATTCTTAAATTCTGTCATAAATTGTAACAGTAATTTTTTTATAATAGTAAAAATTCTAGTCCCGTAATATTGATATTCAACGGCTCAGAACTGCATGTTCAAATTTAATAGATCTAGCTACCTAAAGGGTAAAATCAGATGCATTTTTAACAAAGAAACTGATTTTGTAAAATATCTTTCAACATAAAAAAAACGAACATGGAACACGTAGAAAAAATGGAAAATTCCTGTTTGGAACAAACGGGACGAAATCATCCCTGGTTAAGATAGACGATTTTGGTCATTTTAATTTGTGTCAGGGGTGAAATTGTAATTGCAATGGTTTAAGTATTTTTTGAAATATTGGAATAAAATTATCCTAAGTTTTTTACACTCGTCTATCAGTAAATCATCAAATGAACGCCTATTAGATAATGGTTAAATTTTCCAAATTCTAATGAGATATAAGTAATTGTTTAGTTTGTTTTGTTATGCATCTGTCTTTTTTTTTTTTTTTTTGAAAGAAAAATTGCTTGGTAGGTCTTTTATAAATAATAAATAAAAACTAGTACCTGAAGCAATTAATTATGAAATTTTAAACATAAAGCGTAGGTTAAAAATCTGTGCTATTTTTCTATTTATTTAGAAATAAGGCTTTTCATTTGATTTACGTTGTTTAATTGCAGAGATATCTCAAAATTATCTGGCATTTGGTAATAATTAAATGCTTCATTTCTACTTCTGAATAATCATAACTTCCTGATAGTAACTACTGGTACATTTTATTATTAAGGGAATGATTTTTTCAAGCAAATCACGGGCTTAAAAGTTAAAAGTAATTTCGAAAAATTACTGAAGAAAGGAATTTTAAATGCTCTAAAAATAAAACTATGTTTTCGTAGTAGGGAGAGATAAATTTCTTTTCTAATGAAAATACATCGATCACTCGATTTTAGAGTTTCCGGCTTTTCCTGCTTCAGATTTAATTAAAAATATGCAAAAATACAACACAACTTATTAATTTCATAGAATCCAAGATATTTGTGTTATTGAGATCTTTGAACAATTGAAGTGAGTGTTACAGATAGAATCCGTAATAACAAAGATGCATACGTATACGAGATCTCAGAGTGAAAAATATCTCCTCACAGTAAATGATTTGTGATACAAATGAACTATTTGTCTTAAATTTAGTTTCATATTGTAGAGATCCTCATTTTTTATCTAATAACTAAATGTTGAGGAACCTGATCAACAGCTAAGCGAATAAACGCTTGAGTTCAGTAACAGAGACGTAAACTCAAAAAGGGTTAATTATCCTTTAATGCTCAAAATAAAGATTCACAGATGTTGAAGTTAGGAGAGATAGGAAAGGAGCTTAAAAATAACTGTTATAAACTTGAGATAAACCTTACACCATGATTATTCAATAAGTCAAATGTGATGTGTCATGGTACTTTTTTTTAACTCGAATTAGCCGAAGAAAAAATTGCAGTATTAAACATCTCGAAAAGGATTTCAGCAATGTTGTAACAGAACCAAACTTGCAGTGCTCTGAGGGGGCTAAAAAAATAAATAAATAAGTGCTAATATTTTACATTAGAATTGCAGGAAGTCCATTTTCACAAGAACTGTTTCTTTTTTCGTTGAAAGAAGAATAGATTTCTAAATAAACAGAGACATAAAAAATTAAAGATATATTTAAAACGTTAACTAATTAATCAAAAACCTTTCTAAAACCATACCGTGAAGTAGACCGAAATTTACCTTGGAGCAGACATCGTCTTGAATCTTAAACAAAACAAAACGAAAGCAACAAAGCAAGAAAATGAAATTCTTTTGACAATTTACAAGCGTCATAAATTATACGGCAAAAGTTTCCATACAGATGATATTAGGCTTCGTGCAAAGGCATTCTTAATCGTACGTTAATGCATTTTTGAAAGCGAACTTAAATGTAATCACTCAAATGAAATTTTGGAGTGAATATCAAAGAATGCGAGTACTTCAACTTTTCCTTCTTTGCAAAATATAATTACTATTGGCAACAACCACGTATAATGGAAGGGGGAGAACTTTTTTTTTCCGACCCAAAAAAGAATGTGTGGATTCTTTCAATCATTCTGCACGGTATTTATCCCAGAAACACACATTTCATCCATCACCAGTTTTTTTAGCCGAATATTCTTGACTAGGAATTAATCGTTTAGACCTTTAATCTTCTCGCTAATAATTCATGAGATAGTTCATTTTTCTTCCTTAATGAGAAGGTTCGTTCTCCTTCCCTCCCCCCTTTCAGCTGTGGCAACACCATCATTCCCTTTGAACGCCATTGTTTGATAGTTTGCAATTTTGGGTGAAGTTTTCGCTTCGCCAGTTCCGGGAAGGTAAGTCAGCATTGTTTCATAAGCAAACAGGGATTCTGACTTTAGGACTTAGACAAGGTCTCTTGATGGTATTAACCGAGGGATTTCTTAAACACTGGGGCAAATTTGCTTACATTCTGCTTAGCTATACGGAAAGGCAAGCTTAGGGATACAGAATTGCGTATAGAAATATTCTTCGTCAACCGAAGGAATTGTATTTTTGTCTCGAACTATGTATTTAAAAGCGTCTTCAGAAGTTTGCATTCTTCGTTTTCCTGCTCATACCACTGTGGAAAGAACAAGGCCATTGAACTCAATTAATTTCATCACGGGCTCGATTTCTTATTAAATGTGATAATAACAAGAAATGCAGAAGTTTGATATCAATTCCAAATACCTCAAATTTATAAGTCACATCTGAAAATTAAGTAATAATATTTAAATATAATTATTAAATAACAGTGTGAACAGTTGCCGTCATTGATTTAACTTTTAGAGTCATTAGGTTTCTTTAAAGGCACGAGACGGGAAAAATATGCAGCGCCCTCGCCGGGATTCGAACGCTGAATCTCTCGAATACGCGTTGTAGATGCTTTCCATTACACACATCACATGCGGAAAGGAGAGAGAAAATGCCTTATATAACCCCCCCCCCCCTTTTAAAGGGCGACTGGGGATTAGGGAACCAGTCTGCAAATTCTGGTGGTGACGAATTATCATCCACCACCTTTTGGTTCGAACGCCAATTGGAGAGTCTTCACGATTTTTGATGCTAGAGACGTGAAAAATGTGCAATGCCCTCATCGAGACCCGAAGCTTAGACATCTCGAATACTTGTCGAGTATGATTCCAATTACATCATGAAGGCGTACAGAAAGGGGGGAGAAAATACCTTATAAATTTAAGCTATAACTGTCTTCTATAAAGAATTCCCATCTGTTCTGCTTTAATACAGTAGAGAGTAGTTGTAGTACTAGCAATGTATTTGTAGAGCAGGAATTCTCTACAAATACAGAACTCATAGATTGAGGCGTTGTGTATTCTAAACTAATACACATCACCTCAAGCTATGAATTATTATGTGCAGTCATGAAGTTTACCTTCGAGCATGAAATATGAAAAATGTGCAATACCCTCGCCGGAATTCGAACTTCGGACGTCCCAACTTCTAACAGGACGTGCTTCCAATCACACCACGAAGGCACGTAGTAAGGAGAGAGCAAATACTTAACAATAATACTGATAAATTTTTACAACAGGAGATACTTTCAAATTAATAATTCGAAGCCTTTTGGAAAACTGTTAAATGAATAAAATAATAAATACAATTATTAATAAAAATCTGAATGGTTGCAGATTTTTAACTGTCGCCCAAAAGGGTTTGTTAAAGTTTTAAAGATTAAAGATTACATGAGGTTTATATAAAAACTAAAATTACTTTAAACGAATCTTTTCATACATCATAATTTATTTATAAAGAATTTTTTGATTAAACTACAAGAAAATCCTTGTGCAAAATTATTACGGATTTTTATTTGAAATATCCTCATTCA
Source organism: Stegodyphus mimosarum (assembly GCA_000611955.2). NCBI lineage: Eukaryota > Metazoa > Arthropoda > Arachnida > Araneae > Eresidae > Stegodyphus > Stegodyphus mimosarum. Next base: position 66,545 of record KK122492.1, read on the forward strand.
CGTAATGTACAAATGAGGAAACTCCAACCAACATTTCGCTGTTCCATTATTTTACTCATTATTACTTAATTGTTAATTACTTAATTGTGAAACATGAAAGTATTTTGAATATGGCATTGATTTCCGCACGAAGACAACCTTCCTCGAACATAACTTACCAATCCCGCCTCGAGCATATCAATGCAAATAGCATCGTTCAACGAAAGCTCGTCAACACAAATTATTACCATATGCCATCTAGAATTAGATAATTTCCTTGCTAAGTAAGAAGTCTTCCATGCATTAAATGCGTAGCTGCTTAATCTGCAGCACCAAATCATCACCTGATACTTCGAAGAAAGGCTTCGGAAAGTTGGCGATATTAACTCGCGCTCTGCAAACCCGGCGACCATCCCGTGATAAGTGGCCATGATAAGACATGATGGAACCTCAATCGTCTCACCTGGGCCGCGTCAAAAAAAGGCGAACAGGGGGGAGGCAGAGAGGCTTGATCCTCATCATTCATCACCGCAGACTAATCACCCATTTTGGGCCGCGTGAGGACGCGGTAATTGTGAACATGCCCCGCAGAAAACCAGCTTGTAGGTATAACCCTTGGCCACCCGTGGGTTGCCCCCCCTTCAACTTCTGATCCTTTAGTAAATATAAGGTTTGCTGGGGGTTTCTGTTGGATCATCTACTGGAGCAGTGCTTGAATTTCGTGGTCTCTCTCTGCTATGGCCTTTGCTTTCGATTTGGCTACTTCGCATGCAAATAATAAAAAAAGAAATTAAGCCTCAAGTAAGTTTGCCAGAAGATGAAACGAAAAGAGTCATACAAGTTCGTCAATCCTGTCAGAAGTAAAAAATGTGTTGCAAATGGGCCACATGGGAACTTTCTAAAAAATTTATGTATTCTTGTTAAAAGAAATCGTGACTATTGTGTTTACTGTTCATCGATTTAGGATAAGAAAAAGGCTGGAAACAACGTTTTGAGCTACATGGGCTCGAATAAGACTTACAAAATACTTGCGCAAAATATTATATCCTTTAATTCTCGTTTCATTTAGTCTCGAAAAAAAACAGACCATAATAATTACTTTCTTTTTAAACTGAAGTTAATTAAAACTTCGCTCGAAGATTTCGCTTTGAAAGAAAAAATTTGAGTATTTCTTGTTTTAGCGATCTTAACAAGTTTGTGAAAATATTCAGCAGGTGCACATTCATGTGCATTTTAACACTTGTAGAGACATTAGGTACATTCTGGGATGAAAAAACAGCAATGCTCTCCCCGAGACTCGAACCACGGCCCTCTCGAAGACGCGCCGAGCGTGCTGACAGCTGCATCACGAAGGCATGCTAAGAAGGTGGGAGAAACACCTTATACAGTAAACATTTCGAAGTCATCCCACCTGAGTGTTAAGTGATTATTTCCAATTTTTTATCATTGAAACGCATGTATTTACGAAAAATGTTAAAACATAGCAGAATAGTGGATACTTAATATTAGTAATAAAATACTCAGCAATTGTTTCTAATATGCGCAAAGCTGCAATCATTCAATTTGTGTATATTTTCATACATTAATTCCAATTTGGTTTCGCATAATATAAGTGTTCAATAGACGAAAGGCGAGAGTACCTATATAGTAACAATATATAGTTTTACATCAATAAACAGTGAAATTGTTTAAGCATTTAGCTCACATTAGTACTCGTATTAGAACACCTTTTTTAAAAAAATAGAATAGATATAAATATGGATATTATTTTCAGTTTTTTTACGAATTTGAAGTTTCTTTTAATTTTACATGTATTCATTTTGGGTTATGACTTTCATTGAGAAAGAAATGCTTAGGGTCTTCGTAGGGAAGAAATTAAAATCTATCATTTAAGTTCTTACTTTTCCTTTTAATATTATAAATTTTATTATATATATAGTTGAAAGAAAGCAGTAGATGCACAAGAGACCTTTTAGTCAAGAATTTTACACATTGAGCTGCAAAATAAGATTAAAGCCAAGGTAAGGAGATAAAATTCTAAAAGCAATCGCCTAAAAGTAGATTTGATACCCACTTACAAAGGTATAAAATTTTCAAACAAATTAATTACTCAAAAGAATAACACAAAAAAACTAAAAACTAAATGCTGGTATTTAAGAAAATCAACTTTTAAAAAATTATAACACTTAAAAAAACATTTAAAGCACAACCATAATTAAAATTAAAAAACCAATTGGCAATTTAGCATACGTCGAGCTTTTGTGGACTTGTCAAGGGAAAAGCACTTTTCGTCAAACGACAATAACTGAGACAAAAGCGAAAAAAAATTTTAACAGATAAAAATAGATAATAATCTATTTTTGTGTATATATATATATATATTCATAATAAAATTAAATATATAGGTACATAATATATATATATATATAGTTTCGGTGCACAAAATTTTTTTTCCAAAAGTTAAATTTTAGTCCCACTGAGCAAAAAGACATGTTAGTTGGTGCACCGCCTGACTTAATTCACTGTAATACTATGCTTTCAAATGTAAACAAATTGCCGGCACTTTACCTCTAGCTTCATTTTAAATTGTTGATAATTTTCTAATTGTTGCAAACAAAAATTAAATTGAAGGTTGCAAATTAAGAAATGTTCTATAAAATAATTTCATCGCTAGATATTTCGGTCCTTTTTTATTCGAAAAGCAATTTTTTGAAGAAAGTGAACTTTCAAAAATTCCTTTAGTCATATCACAGCATCAGAAATGTACAAAATTATTGTATAAAATCATTGCAATGAAAACTTCGTTGTAAAATTTTTATGATAGGGAGTATTTTTTGCGCATGCAGTATTGCTAGCCTCAGTTAGGGATGAAAGATATGCACCACTTTTAATCCTAAGTTGGAAAAAATACTAGGTTGTTGTTCACTGCAGATTTAAATCATTCTCAGTATCTATATATTTATTGTTCATTGGATTATGTAGATTTCGATATATAAATAATAATTTATCCACAGAGAATTCATTACGGTCATGAACGTTAATCGCTTGCTACAAGCTGGGATAGAAATGGATACATTTCGGAAGTTTTAGATCGGACAAAACAGCTGCTCGCAACTGAAGAAGTACGGGAAACGATCAATTACTCGTGACTGTTACTCTGATACGTTTTCTAAGCAACTCTTTGAAAATGAATGTAACTAGCATTTGTTAACTGTGATGGAAAAATTGTTTTTGAGCATTGAGTTTCATAAATCGTTGATCATATTTTTTATCGTTGATTTTCAGATTGCTGAAAAAAATTAAAACGCAACTAACAAGATTTTTGAACATCAAGATTACATTAGTGACCGTAATATAAGACTATGTTTATTTTTCCTAAAAATGTGTTTTCAAAAATCATACCCATTTTATAAAAACAAGCCAAAGTTGAAAAGTTCCATTTGTATAGTCATATTTGGTTTGTCGAGAAAAGAAACATAAAAAATGAGCAATGCTCTAGCCGGGATTGGAAATACATACCTTCTAATGTTAGTCGAACTGATTCCAGTGACATCAAAAAGGAACGGTTGACGAGAGAGAAAATTCCTTACACATTAGAGGAATTCATCAGTTATACCTGAAAATTTTACAGGCCCCCACCCCAAATTAATGCATCTGCACTTCTTTTCCTGTTTGTAACTAAATTTATTTTACAACTCGCTTTTCAAAGTTTTACACTAAACAGAAAAGCAGAGAGATTCATTTTCTCAAGATTCCATTCTAAATATAACGAGTCATTTTATTTCAACAGAAATCTAACTACTTTTGTGAAAGGAGATAATATACTTAAGAATCTATTATAAAATAAATTATTATTTTATTCATTTGCAGCTTTAGAGCAAGTATTAGACAATTTATTACGATTGTTTAACTTGTTTACTTACACATATATATACACACTATACAGGAGAAGTATTGCACAAAACTCGTTTAAAAAATTTTCTGCCTTTACAAATCTTTTTCTTAAAACAACTGTGTTGCAGATTCAGGCTTATGGCAGAGTCCCTGATAATTTACTTCTAAAGAAAATATAGTTGCATATTTCTTCCTTTCGGGTGTCTTCACTGCATGGGATTTAGAACTTCTGATTTATGATAACAATATAAAATGTATGCACAAAAAAGAAATTATTTTGGGGAAATAAAAATAATTGAAACTGATAAGTCCTTTGAAATGCATAACAGAATAATTATAGGTATGCCTTTATATGTACTTTTTAATGTGCTATGGGCATCATTTAAAACGTCGCTTTAGTTATGTTTTAATATTTTGCCCTCTGGGTTACCAAATGGTAAAATTATTAGCAAAAGGAGTGAAATAAGTGAGTAAATAACGTATGTACTTAATTTGCCTCAGTGTGTGATATGTACACAGTTTTTTAATCACCCTTCTTGCAAGATTTCAAATTATTAAATCCAAATATGAGAATGCAAAACCTTTCTTTTGCTTGTAAAACATTTTTAAAAATGCAGTTTCGTCTATACAAGGGATGAGACCTTATATTCACTTTTATACGAAACTAAACCAGTTATTTCGATTATTTTATTTCAACTTATTTCGTGTCCATTGGTTTGACTACTGGTATCCATTGGTTTAATTACTGGTCCGTTGGTTTAATTACCGGTAACCTTAATATTTAGCAGCTGAGTAATCTAAGATTAAATGTAATTTTCACTAGATAACTTTTAAGATGGTTCGCCAAATCTGTGATTAGTCATTGAGAATGAAAGCCCGGTACATTTTTCTTCTCTTTTTGACACTTTTGGCAAACTTGTAAAAAGGTTCCTCCTACATGACTACAAAAAGGAACACAGAATCCACCTTGGTAGTGACCCGAAGGTGGTGTTGTTGGCGTTAGTCGCACCAAAATCGTGCACAGAACAGCCTACCGTTCGGCTTTCTCACTACGTTACAAGCGAGGTGAGGGAGAGGGGCTGGGAAAAGAAAAGAAAAAGAAGAAAATAGCCTCTAAAAAAAAGTGTAATGTAAACGCTCCGATAACGTCGTTGGCTGAGCGCAGTTCTCCGGTCGTAAAGCTATTCATTATACACAAGAGCGGGTCGTCCTATCGCGCTAAGGTATCGACGAATAGCGGAGAAAAAATAGGGAAAAGAAACAAGCTAAAAAAAATGGACACGAAATATTTGGAGTTGTTACATCCAACACCTTTTTTGGCGAAACGAGGCGTGGAGTTAGTGTTATGGTGGCGCCATCTGTTGCAGATATCCCAAACTCCCTTTCAAAATCTCGACTAAAATTCTAATCTTCAATTTCATTTTCTGTAAACATAGCTGTTGCCACCGGATTTCATTGCAAAAGAAATGGAATTAAATCAGTTGTATCATGTTATATGGAAGCTAGGTTTATTCTGAAATAACGTAAAAAGATAATATAGATATGTATTAGGAAATATGCAGTAAAATATGAAAATAATAATAAAATTACCGAGGCTGACAAAAAAAATAATATGATAACTAGTGCAAAATTTATCTTGCTCATACTCCATCGTAACGCCAGCTGCACTTAATTTTACTCTGCTTATTTTAATTCAATTTCCTTCTAGCCGCAGCTAAAAATGTTAAAGAGAATGCTTAATTTTTTTCGCTGCCTCTCTTTTTTTTCTTATTTTTATTTATTCTATTTTGTTTTACTTTATTTTCTTAACTTAATTTTTTCCTGAAACACATATAAGTTAGGGTTTCGAGGTTACTTTCTCACATTTTTTTTTTTTTTTTTTTTTGTTTGTTTGTTTCATTTAACACGGTTCAAACCTTAAAAATCTCCATATAACTTAAAACCAGATGACTTCTGGAAAATGCCATGATCAGTGCCACTCGTGAAGTTTATTATTTAAAAGCACAGATGCAGCTTTTATAGTCATATTTTTAGAAATAGTAAATTCTTTTATAACTCTCCGAATTAGGAATAGACTTAGACCTGTTTGATGGATAGTATAATACATAATATTTAACTGTTTAATAATATATACATAATATATCTCTATATATTTTACTTAATTAAAGTACACTTTATTTAATAACTAATATACTTTACTTAATTAAAGTACACTTTAGTTAATAACTAATATACTTTACTTAATTGAAGTATTTATAATTAAATACGTATTAAATACTTCAATTGTGTAATAATTATATGCGTACTTATAATGAAAGAGATAGTGATTCAATTGCAAATAATTTTAAATTATTTTCTTAAAATAAGTTCTAACCAATCAATCCGTTTTTACTTTGTTGTGGGAAGTAAAGAAAGTATTGTAATCGCGAAAAATTTCGGGTATCATATTTTTAAAAAAATATCTATTTTGAACGCTCTCGAATCCATTTCAACGATGTCGTTACGTGACATCAGTAAGTACGGACAGAATGAAGGACTCTTTTTTTTTCCAAAACAGATTGTAAAAGATTCAAAAGAGATTTTTTCATCTATACGCAAGTATGTATGTATGTATCTCGCATAACTCAAAAACGAGTAGCTGTAGACTGATGAAATTTTGGATATGAGACTGCTATAACATCTAGTTATGCCCCTCTCCTTTTCGCCGCAGTCGGTCGCACCAAACGTACATAAATATACATATATATGTATATATATTCTCCCTTTATTAGTCGGTTCGGTGAGTTCCGTTTTTCAATTATAATATGTTGGTAAACTGTGCACTTTTCCTTTAAAAGACATTGAACTTAGTTGTTCTTATATTGCGGCGAAGGTTTTTATGCTTTTAGTTAATGTGCATGCAATAGTTGCACAATTATCAACAATCGAAAAGTTGTATAAGTGGTCTAAGCCTAACGAGACCGTCATTTCTTTAAATTGAAAACTCATAGTAGAATAATGAATTAAGTCAGCTGCTGCACCAGCTTCAGTGTGTTTTTACCCAGTAGGACGAAAAGTTAACTTTCAGTTATCCAATCAATTTTGTCATCCTGCTCACTGACCGAATTATTTGTTTTCGTTTAAAAATCCTAATTTTAATTGAAAAAAAAAACTTTTTTAAAAACTGCTTTTAGCTGTATTTGATACTTTAGGCTTTTGTGTATTTTACAAATTTTTAATGAAGATGTTTTGAGTTTTTATGTGTTTTTTTGACTTTGGGGGAAGTGAGAAATGAACGAATTGAATGAGAAATATATCTCTTTTGAAATTCAAGGAAATAAGTTTAAATCAAGTTCAGCAAAAAATGTGCAGAATTTAATGGCTCAAGAAAGAAGTCCTGAGAGTCCACATCAGATATTTTATATTTGCCATTAAACTTTTAAATTTGAAGAGAAATTTGAAAATTTAATAATTTTTTAAACTAAATTAAAAACTATTCTAATATTCTAAAACTAATATCTTTTTTAATCTTTGCTCACTCATGCAATAAATAGTAATTTAATATTAATTCTTAAAAAGAATATTTCTTTTCATTTTTTGGAGTTAACAAGAAATCAATCAACTTTTGATAAATCGAAAATCTTCACTGATCATTGTTTAGTTTCAACACCAAATTATTGCATAAACAAAGCAGATAGCCCTCTTGTACTTTGCTATATTCAGTTAATTTAAATTAGCCATTACCTAAGTTGCTTTACAGAGTATAGTGGTTAGAGCAGACAGCGTAGGAGGGGTTGGAATCCTGGGTAAAGCTCTGTGTTTCCGTGTGTCGTTCCCCTTCTCTTTGGTATAATATCGGTCTACCCCTTGTTTGTAGGCGTCACCCCTATACCTTGCAGTCTATTCACGATTAAGATTTTAATATCAAATATCATAAGCTATCGATCACAATATTAGTGGGTCAAAATGCAGAGTGATCCAAAAGACACTCATTCGAAATTTTTTAAAACTGTAGAAATTCGAAAATTGATATCATTAGTAAATTCATTAGCTGAAATTTTAAGTAATGCATTACTTGAAATTTCAGCTGCAGTTTTTACTCTTAGCCTCCAAAATCATTTGTTTACTTCAAGATAAAAAATAGTTTTTCCCCAGCAGAAAGTTTTATGATTGAGCATTACTTAGTGATGTATTCTTCCAAAAAATTTATTGAAAGTTCTTAACAGCCTTATCTAAATATTGGTGAATCTAACAAGACAATTATTTTCTGCTTAGTAACCAAATTTCGAAAATTTTTTAAATGCTACAGTAATAAATATAAATACAGTAAGACCTACAGTAAATAAATAACAGTACAGTAATGCTACAGTAAATAAAGAATGCGAAAAGGATGGTATGGCAGTTAAATTTATCCGTTGCGAAGTAATGCTCAGTCATAAAAATTCGCTCTCATTCGTTTTCTGTCGGCGGAAAACTGATCTCCGTCTTGTAATAATAATAATAAAAAAAAAAAAAAACAGTTTTTTAATGTTACAGCATAAACTGCAAGCGAAATTTCAGTGATAAATTGTGATAAAATTCAGTGATAAAAAGTGATAAATTGCTTGTAATATTACTTCAAATTTCAGCTGCAGTTTATGTTGTTATGCTACCGTTCGACACAGTGGTGTCCTCCAGTAAAACAATTGCAGAAACAGTACAGGAGGGTCAATTAATTGAAACCATTTGCCACTGATATCCATGCTCAAATTTCCATAATTTTTATAAGTTTGATCTGCGCGACTTCTGGAGCACCCGATATTTCCTATCCAAAATCTTGAATGATCCTTTTATATTCATTCCATTATCTTATGACTATGATAGAACTGATAATTGTTAAAAAGAGAGAGAATATAGAGATGGATTATGTTTTATTTTTCGATAAATACTAGTTTTACTATCAAAGATATTATCAGCAAATTAAAATAATGGTTACCCTCATCACACCTTTGGAAAAAAGATCATTTTATTTCCTCGAACAATTATCTCTTTTATCTCTTATTTCTTTCCCATTAATTCCTCTGCTTGACAAAACCTTAACACCATCCAACAAACAGCGGATATGGGTAATGGTGGGATGCTTTAAAAAATATATTAATTATCGACTAACACCAATGTCACGATGCCAGCCCTCTTCCTGTCATTTCTAATGAATGACAGTAATGCTCTCCGCCGAGATCTGAAAAAGAGTTGGTCAGAATACCAACATCATCACGCGATGCATCCTGGCCCCGAAGCACTTCTTCGAAGGTCCACCAGCATAATAACCCTTCCTGCCGAATCTCACAATTGGCCCCCCGCAGAGATTGCGTGAACATTCGCACAGGTTTAATAACAGGAAACATTAAATGTCTGCCACTCAGACCATTGTACGTAAATAAGTAATACCTGCAGGGAATCACAATCTGGAGTAAAAAGGTAAATGATGCAAAAATGATAGTTGGCTGGATTGTTTGTGATATGGCAATCGTAAATTTGCGTAAATCAGAAGCTCATGGGATATTAAACAAGCAATTAAATTAGTCCTGGATTGCATCGCATTATTAATTTTGAGTGATTAGTGAAAAAAGTATTCACGATTATTCCAGATAAGCTTACAGCTTCCTCGTCTCAGCACGCACGGTGGAACAAGAAGTAACAAGAATAAACACGTGTTACAACTAAACGTAAACGCACTAAGTGAATATATAAATAAATAAATTAAATTAATTAAAAAAATTGATGGTCGCAGCGGATGACCTCAAGCCCATTCCGTGTTTTAAATGACAACGAGGTTCAAGTAAAGCATCACTTCCGACTGATCGTTTATGAACAAAATCTACTTTGTTTTTCCAACAAACGGAAGAATATCTAACATGGAATATTAGATTACATATTATTAGATAAAATTATCCAAGTATGAAAACTGAATTTTCTTAATTTATACCAATATAATTAAGTACTTGTTCCTTTTTATGACCTCCCACAGGTATTCACAGATAAGGGAGGTAATGTTTTCGGTCTAAAAATTCCACACTGAGTTTTCAGTGAATAACCACAAATTCAAAGTTTCCACAGCAATGTCGCTGAACGTAAGTCGCTGAACATTGGTAGTTCGTTCCAAGGTTTGAATCCTACGAACGGGCTGCTGCATGGACGTTTTCTTGGTTTTCCCCATGTGTAACGTGCATACGAGACAGTTTCCCTTAAAAAGTCCTCCACGAAGGCATCCCTCCCCTTAGTCAGATTGCCCTCGAGTGCTTTGCCGTAAGCATATAAACTAAACCAAAGCCGTCCACGGTAACTCACATCAAATTTTAAAAAAAAATTATGTTTTCCGTATTTAAGCCCTATCAGTTTTTCGTGTGTAATTTCCGTATTTAATTTTATTTCCGCATTTATTCGAAATCTAAGATGTAGAACAGAAATCTTTGGAAGTCTGAAATAAGAATTACCTTGGGTGAATAAATAGTCACACACATATTAACTCGCAGACATCATTTAAAAATAGCAGAAGTGTTTTACAGGGGCCCTAATTGGTGTTTATTCACTGAAAACTCGTTCCCGAATTTCATCATATCCATGTTCAGTTGTCTTACTAAGACGACTTTACAAAACTTTTTTTTTCTTTTTATTATTCACGCTTTGTATCTCGGCGCTTACGCTATGTAAAATTCAATTCGGTAGCAAAATCACAAAGTATTTAAAAACAGCATACTCTTAGAATTTCCGACAGATAATCTCGGGCACTGGACGGGGAACCGCCGATGATTTTATACCCCGTGACCGAGATTACCTAGGTACAGATCCAAATCACTAGCTTCACAGGGTTCTGTGCGTCGACCGGAAGCACAAATCGTTACTCATACTTTCAATGCAAATTTTACACAAACCCTTTACTGATAAGCAATCTTCATCTAAAACTTTGAATGCAATGCTTGGTAAGATTCTCAAAAACGAATTACCTGACTTGTATCGCTTCCTAATATCTATCAGTACTCAATAGTGATCGCATTTAAGAAAAAAAAAATACAAAACAAAATTTGCTCGTTTGGGCAATTCGGGGTCTCAGATTGGATAAAACAATATTATAGCTAAAATTCTATTGAATAAAACGGCATTCAGAAGGTGGCTTCAAGAAATTGTTTGCTATTGGTCTCAGCAAAATTTTTTCTCAAAAAATATAGAACATTTCATGGACAACTAAACATTGCAGATATTTCGATAGTTGAAATTTTTTCTTTACCAGGTAAAGCAAAAAAATACTAAATTTGTTTCATGAGAGCATTAAACATTATTATGCACTCGTCAGTTATAATTTCCTAATTTTCGAAATTAGGGCATAGGTTTCCTCTTTAATGTTTCTTCCAACACATGTATAATGTATTTAATTTGCCAACTCTTCATTTTTCACTCGCGAGTCATTCTACTGATCCGTTGAAGCTTAATTCGAATACGTATTCCACCATGAAATCGTGTTATTTCCCCTACCCCTTCAAATCTTTTACAGTTTTAATACTACATTTGAGAACGATTAGGTGACATTTATAAGCGAGTTTCACGTACTTAAGAAATGAAAGGTTTTCTGTGGTACCCCATTAAGTAACAAAGGAAATTAAAAAGAAAGAATTTTTTTAAAAAGATAATGTTAAACGATAAAAATTTACAGCAAAAAAAAATCAGATATAATTTATTTGGATACTTTTTCTTATCAGAATTTATTACTTAATTCTTATTTAATTTCATTTCTTCACTCTTAGTTATTTTTGTATTTTGTTTACTTTCAGGAGGTTATTTAAATGCCACTGCGTTTAGAAGACTATAACCCTCATTCTACTTCATTATATATAATTACAAAAGAGGGCGGCTGCCTCTCGATTGTAGCGTTTAAAGGTGATAATTAATATTATGAAAATTCATTATTATATCCCCCCCAAACCCATAAACAGGCCGCTGACTCCGTTCAACGATTAATTAGTGGCCCATTATAGAAGGGCAGCGATTGTTTATGTTGGGACCCGCTCTGTTAAGTTGGCCAACGCCTTCGGTTGTGTTTGGGTTTCGGACGAAACTTCTGTTTTTCCCCTAACCCTGCATTCTTTCAGAATTGCTTGAGGGCTGTCGGAAGCAGTTTTCCTTTCGAAGGTCATGAAATTCTTACAGAACTCTGCGTATAATCTTGTCTACTTCGGAGGTTGCTTTTATTAAGTAAAAAAAAAAAAAAAAAAAAAAAAAAAAAAAAAAAAAAGCTTATTAAATCGTTTTTTAAAGAATTAGCTCGTTAATGCTTTTAAGATTTTAAAAAAAAGTTTATTTTAGAAACGTGTTTAGAGACATTAGGTAATTTGATCCCGGAGACGTGAAAAATTAGCAATGCCCTCGCCGGGACTCAAACCTGTACCTCTCGAATACGCGTCGAGTATACTAACCATTACACCACGAAGGCATGCTGTAAGGAGGGAGAAAATACCTTATAACCTTTTCAAATATTTTGGATTTCTACATTTCGTTGACAAGCCCTCAAGTATTACGTTTGCACGCGACATTCAGTTTAAATTTGTCTTTCCATGCAGTGCTGCAAACTTTCTTTTGCTAACATTCGATGTCATGTGGGACCTTTACATTTCGAAATATATAAGATGTCGATAGTTTAGTCATCGGATAAAAATATGTTTTAAATAATACAGACTAAGCGTTAGGGCAAAAAGACTGACTTTTAATAAGCATTTCAAAGAATTTTGTATTAATACACTTCAAACTGAGCACCATTAGTTGCTCGGAGAACATCGAATCTGTTCTCGATTTCCCTTCCAACGCTACTAAGCTCTTGCGGAGGGATGGTTGTGGTTGCTATGGTGATTTGATTATTAATTCTTCGATGCTACAAAGAATAGGTGCGGAAAAACTTAACTTGATTTCTTCTAATTGTGGTACAGGAAAGAATCTCGGCATCTAGTAAGTAAACGTCCAAATTAATTGAGACTCAGAGAAAAAGAAGGGATCACTCACTTTGTTACGAGATAGTGCACATTAAACGTTAACTTAAGAGTCACCTCGCTCAGTTTCTCTTACAGAGTGCAGGTTTTCTGATTTCCAAATCCTGCAGTTAAGTCGAGTAACATCTCCTGAAGCACGAAATGTTGAATACGATTTTTGAAGAAACTGATCATCAATACTGACGCGGTCAAGAATGTCTACAGAAAATTCCTTACGAAGGATTCCATCATTAGGTTTCATTTCTTGACAAATTTTCAGTTTATACGTAGTCGGTTTTCAACCGTTCATGAAGAATTTTAAGTACAGTTGACGCGGGAATTCCTCTTTGCCGGCAGGCAAGGGGAATGGATTTACTGAGACTGCACACTAACAGATCTCGTATGGCAGAAATATTTTCATTACCGACTGTTGGTCTACATGACCTACTCTTGAAAAATGATTTGACGCAAAATGCCGTTTCGAGACTAATATCTCCTGTGAGCTAAGGCTGCTTTTGGACTAACAAGGTATAACAGTAAAGTTCAATGAATGACAGCATAGCGTGTGCATGCGGGGTAGCGGGCGAAAAACGAAGCATGGAATGGAAGCATGGAACGAAGCATGATATTCCATAAGATGTTTGAACATGTCTGGAACGCTGCGTAAGCGTAGGTGTTACGGATTTCTGCTAGTAATAATCTAGCGTGCAAAAGGTGTTGCAGGGCTACGAAATTGCACATCAAACGAATTTAGAGTTTTCTTCAGGCCTGGTAAATCTGCGAAAGAAAATCATGAGATGCTGAAACAAATTTATGAATAGTTTAGTTTATAAGGTATTTCTCCCACCTTCTTGGCATGCCTTCGCGGTGTAGTGCTCAGCACGCTCGGCGCGTATTCCAGAGCTCCGTAGCTTGACTCCCGGCGAGGACACTGCTCATTTTTCACGTCTTCTGCTTTCAAAAGGATCCTAATTCTGAAAGGTATCTTTAATGTAGTTTATGAAAATCTTCTCCAGGATGAATGAATCTGAGGCGGACAGATACTTCTCGTAGCTTCAGGATGGACGCTCTCAACGTAGTGGTACTGAGAGGCATTTTAGAAATGAAAACTTTGAAAAAATGAAAAAGATACTAGCTAAAAAGAGTAGCCGAGAGCGTTCGAAATGGATATTTCCGGTGAAATATGATACCCGAAATTATTCATGATTATAATATTCTCTTTACCTCGTCCAAGGTAGTAAAAATATAAATTTTTTTATGTAAACAATTATAACCATCGTTTATTTCTTACTACAGATTGATACTTGATGCCTTTTCGATTCCGAGAAAGTTAGTAGACTCAGAAAGAAGTTATTAGAAATTATCGTCGTTAAGGATTGTAGATACTAATCGGTCAATCCGACCAAAAAAAAATTTTTTTTTTTTTTTTTTTTTTTTTTTTGAATTATCAATCGGGAAAAAAATGTTCAGATATAACTGCATTTCCCAATAAACAGATTATTCTTTGCGCAAAATTTCGTAATTGAATTTATTTATTTTTTTGACAAAAATTAAAGAGTTAATAAAATCAGTATCTGCAGATTTTTAAATAAGATTTACATTACACTATAAATTAGTTAGCTTGATCAATATATTTTCTGATTCCTTATTCACGTTCGATTTTAATGATAATGAAAATAATGTAAATTGGGATTTCAAATAATTAAAATCTTGAAATCTTTCTTATAGTATATTTGAAATAATTTCATAATTCAAATGTCTGATGGATCGCCAGTTGAGAAAGACTTTTCCTGCAGTTTTTAGTAACTGCATAATCCTTACCAAAAGCATTTTCAAAGTAACAGGCATTACTTATAAGGAATACAATTTTTTTTGTTTGTTTTTAGCAAAGAATCTTTTGTTTACCAGCACAATCACTGAACTTTATTGTCATACCTCATATGAAGAGGTTCTATTACTTTCAAAGCATCGATTTGAACACTTAATTATAAAATAACTAAATAAATATATTTTAAAAAGTAAAGTTATAAAAGATCATCATTTTTCAGCATATCCAAAATTACAGTATTTCAAGTTGTTATAAATTCCTAGTTCATCCTAGGTCATAGTTAAAGACCTAAATTTCTTTATCGAGAGATTCTAATTTTCCACCTATAACTGGTCACAATATTTCAGCTTCATCTCATAAACAGTTATAACTGATAAAAGTCATAACATTTCGGCACATAAAAAATCATGATATTCCTAGTACACCAACCATGTCCTAGACGACATCACTTGAAAATACTGATAAAAACAAAATGTAATTAATTTGAATTTTTTTATAAATTTAATTTTATCCTTAACTGAGCGCAATCGGCAGAATGGGAAAGAAATTAGATTCAGCATCTTGTAAAAAGGCAGATCAGTTTCAAAAAATGTGACTGAATTCAACGTTACCTGTCAGATCTTGACAAAACCAAGCTAAAGCAGGTTGTTATATTCGAGTCACATGTTTGAGAAGAAGGGTGGTTGAAGGGATTGAATAAAAACCTCATCATGAAAGTTCCATTTTGAAGGCATCGAAGCGAAAAAGTTGTGATAAGTGAATTTCTCCTCCTCGTTCGAATAATTTTCTTTTACACTTTTTTTAAAGAAATCTTCTTCACCGATTCTAAATCTGAGAAGGGGAGGGAAAAAAAAGGATTGGAAAAAAAAAATGATTATTTTTTTTAATTTTTTGTTTTTATTTTTTCTCTCTCTCGCATAACATTATCTTTTTTATTTTTAAAAAACTTTCCCTCCCGCTCCGCAGGCTCTCAGTTTCGTTCATTTGCGTTCTACGACGCTAAGGCTTAAAGAGAGTAGAGATTGGAAAGGTACTGATAATATAAAAATAAAAAATAAAGAGCCGAAGGACCTCGCAGTAAAAAAAAAATAATAATAAAAAGGAATAAAAACGTGGCGAGCTTTAAGGTAATTATCGGGGAAATTTGATTTATGGATTTAATTTTTTTTAATATTATTTTTCAGCTCACTTAAGGCACGCTGTGTACTTTTCGGGATTTATTTTTTGTTTTCATATTTTTCTTTCACACTTTTTTTTCCGCCTCTAACGCGATCGGAATCCTCTTGTTTCTTAATGCAGTGATGAAGAAAATTAAGGAACTAGCAAGAAAAGGAGGTTAAAAAAGGCACTTAATGCAGTGTGAAAATTATCTACGAGGAGTAATTTTTGCTCTTTGTTTCATCAGCGAATGGGAAAGTGCTAAATTGATGGAAAAAAAAGTATATTTTCGAGCCTTGATCTGCTTTTTGGCGAGTGATTTATTATTGACGTTTAATTCAATTTTAATTGCATTGTAATATCGAAGACAAATATCTAATTTCATACGAGGGCCTTTTTTCCCCCTTCTTCCCATAATTTTATTCTTATTTTAATTGTATACGATTAAAAAAAATCTTAAAGATAACTGAATAAAATAATAATGTACTCTAAAGCTGATGTTAAGGCGAAAAAAAAATTAAAAGTGACTTTTCTAAGCACAAACTGAGAATTCTTTCCAATGCAGAGGATGTTTACCTATTTTTAGAAAAGAACTAAAAAAAAGCAAATGTTTTAGAATAAAATTTTTTGGCAACAGCTTATTATTTCAAATGGAAAATGCCGTCAGCTGCTTTTAAATTGATTCTTCTTTCAAAATGTCACATGTAAACAAGCTATGGATCGAAGGATGTGTTTTCGCGCTTTACGAAGAGAAATATTCCATTCCATAACTCCAAAACGTTGTGAAATGCCTAACATTAAAGTTTCTAAGGGTAAAATAAGCATAATTATTAATCGGAAAGGGAAAACTGTCAGTCATTACTTCTGCATGGAAAGAAGATTCCAAACGATTACCGAAAGGGGTAAGCACTGTTTATAAAGTTAAATTGTTGGCAACAAGAGAAAATTCTTCGGCGCAGAAGTCAATTGCAAAATCATTTAATGCATCTGAAGTAACGATAAATAAAATAATAAACCAAGATTTACAACTTAAAAAACCGAAAAAAACATAATGTTCACCAGATTTTGCCGTAATGAAAACAGGAGACAAATGCAAATGTCCTTAATGTGACCTTGATGAAACACGGGGTTACCTAAATGACTGCTAAAAAAAATCTATCATCAAAAACGAAGAGAAAAAAGCTTACAAATCGGTTCTGTCAATGCAAAAAAGTTACAGTAAGGGGTTTATGACCGTCGCAGGATTATCTTACAATGGGAAATAAAAAATAGAAGAGCGGGAAAAATGTTAAAATCAACTCATGTACTATCAAGAAACAGCTTTACATCCGATATTTACAGTAAATATACTGTTTCTTTATCCAAATGGCTTTCAAAGAGTGAAACTTCGTCGAGGCAAAGCAACAAGCCATACTTCGAAAAGCACCTCTGCTTTTCTTGAAAAACTGAAGACTGATACAGGTATTGCATATAAGCCTTTCCAATATATTCCTGGGAAGTCCCCTGACGTTTCACTTACTTACTGTTATGCTTTTAATCTTTTGGAAAGATATCTTTCTAAGTGCAAACTCACCTCAATAAGTGGACTCTGGGAAGTAGTGGAAGAGAATTAGAAATCAGTAACCTTAAAATTTTGTGGAAATTTTTAAATTTTCCTTCTATCATGAAAATCGCGATGTAGATGTCCTGAAAAAAGTTCATCAGATGGAACATCCAAAAAAAAATCAATGTTTACATTTTAAACATTAATTAAACCCCTCTGAAATCGTTCTAAAAATGTATAAACACCCTCTTCATTTCGTACTGGTTGGAGTTCTTCATATTTGCTTCGACTCTTCCTTTTCAATATTTTTCGAACTGTAGTAATCCGGGTGTGGATATTGTTATGCAATTAATTTGAAAAGAAATATATCTAAACCTATGCACATATACCTATGCACTTATAACAAGCTTTTTTGCTTCACAGATGTTTCCTTCTTATGAGCACCAGGTCAAATTTCAAGTGTGATCGAAAACTACTTTCGGTACCTCTTAGTATATATGTTGCATGGTGTAAAGACTTTAAACCTGTAATACCGAGGCAAAATCTGTTACGGCAGCCATTCTTCTAACTTTTTCTTTGACGCAATAGATGTTACAGGTTTAAATTAAAATTCACAAAAAGGTTTTCGAAAAAAAACCCCCTTCTAATCAAACTTTTTTCATTAAAAGTAATTTAAAGATGCCTTTAAATGATAATGATAATAATAATAATAAGAAGAAGAAGAAGAAAAATCTGAAAGGTCTCAGATTTTAAAATACGTCCAAAGGGGCGTTTTTTTTAACATTTCTGTGTTACCTTTATTTATTAAATGTCATGTTCTTCGCACTTAAATTAAGTTCAACAGCAATATCAGAAAATAATTTTAAAATGAGCATATCTTTAGAATTTCCCATACACAGTCTCACGCACTGGAGATAAGAATGTTTTTTCTGTACAACGTTGCCATTGTTCGCTTCGAAATCCTTGAGTTCGTTAATCAAAAAATTCGTTGAAGTTTCACAAAATATGAAATCGATAATAAAACAAATTATAAATTCCAAATTTGGGCTTCCAAATGGCCATATTCGGGTGAAAACGTTCAATATTCAAAATGGGATGCCTCTAAATACAGTTGTTTTATCACAATGTGAGAAACATACATATACTTATGCAGATTCTTCATTATTTAATTTCTTTAAATAAAATACAGGGCGATAATATTTGACGGCAACAATTTGAAAAGTAAACAAAGCTTTTAGTGAATCGAAATCCATAGTCCTTCTGGGCGAATTACCCCTTTGGATTAATAAAGAATCGAATTACTTTTATTCTCTTAAATTAAAATTCGATTTCTTATTAGCCTTTCAAACCTCGTATAAAATTTCAAAGTAGAACCCAAGCTACGATAAAAATTAGTTCTAAGTTTTGCACACCATAATTTGCTTACATTTGCGTTTCAGCAAATTCTTCGCCTTTAAATCTTTTAAAATATATATGTAGGAGGTTTTACATAGAATTGTATACAAATATGAAGTTATGCGTGATAAAAATGACTTATTTGCATATCTTTTTATATATTTATTAATTTTAAAAAAGTAACGTTTTTATAAGTTTTCGAGGTTATTTCATATTTCAGTTACGATTTCATAAAAATGTCATATTTCTCCTTGCTTGCATAATTTCTCTGAGCTGGTAAATCAAAATTCAAAACATTCTGAAAAATTATGCAAGTACTGTGTAAAACCGACAATTATTGTGCTTCTGACATAAGAAGTTTTAGAACTACAATACATTAAATTTGAGACCGCATGAATGTCTCAATTAAAATTATGATGATAATATATACAATACTCTTCAAACATACAATTATTCACCTTTACATTATTCTTATTACTAATATGAAGAAAATAATGTGCATTTACAGGATTTCTAAGTAATTACAACTTTGGGTCAGAATTTAATAAAATTTTCCCTTCTTTCGTATATGATTTCTATGACACCGTTGGTCAGAATTTCAAAAAACGTTGTTAAACCCTAGGTGAGTATAAAGTGACCAGATATTGTAATTATTGCATAGACACTTATAAAAGTATCTTTAATTTTATATTAATAACTAATCGATTTTGGAGTCTCAATAATAAGAATTATTGTTTTTTAAGAAAATATAATTCAATTTTTTTTTAAGTATGTGATTTATCGTTCACAAGTATACAATTATAGTATGGGATTTATGTACTATTTTTCTAATTTAAAAGCAAAAAAGGAAATCAACTAAAAATAGTGATCTATTTAATCCGTCATGCCGCGTACAGAATATATTAAAATTTTATATCAGTGACAAAGAAAGTATTTTATTTTTATTTTATTTAAAATATTTTAAAGTCTGGAACGTAAAATGAAAAAGCAAATGCAATATCTAGGGTATCAAAATAAGTAAATAAAATTTTAGTCATAATGTTGTTAGTTATAGAGATAGACTAGAATTTAAAAAAATAAATTAAAAAAAGGCTTTGAAATAGGCTAAAATTTGGTATATTCTGGCATTTTATAAAGGCATTCGACTCCTTAAACAAGAAGGTAGATTTCACTTTTTTGTGCGTTTTCGTTTCATAGTTTCATTTTAGAATATGTTGCGTAAAATATTAACATATATAAACACATTCGAAACCCAAATCTTCGCTTTTCGTGGAAAAAACTATGAAAATTTAAAAAAGAAGCTTAAAGCATTGCTATTGATTTTTACTTTTACTGATTAGTCGTTAATTTTATTTAATTAATTATACCTTTATCAAGTTACAGAGATATAACGGAATTAAGCAAATAAATTATTTATTAATTCAATGATTAAGTATACAAATGAAATGTAAAATTAAAAAATTCACTTTCCTCCGAATATGAAAGAAATTTCTTTTAATGGGCCATTCAGAGATATTTAGGAGGAGATAAAGACCACAGTGACTGATTTTCAAAGAAAAAGAAAACAAAACAGCAACAACAGAAAGAAAAACTAACGTAGATTAAGCAAGATTTAACAAAATAGTCGAAACCTGAGATTTAAAAGCTCAGCAAAAGCTCTGCATTAATCTTTATATAAAACAAATTTAAGTGGAAGTAGTAGCTTTAACTTTATTTGTTCTTTCACACTAAAATATTTGATAATGTATTCAAAAATCAAACTTATTTTGAAAAACTTCTTACCTGCTAAAAAACTTTTGCTTCAGAATATATCATACCAGGGAGTAACCAAAGCTGTACACTGAAAAATAAAAAGACACCACATGACTTCCTTGTACGACAATATTAAATATCACTTCATTTAAACTAATTTGTTCAAATTCCATTAGAGATATATTTCTCATTCAACAATTCAGTTCTCACTTCGCGGCAAGACTAGAATACGTAAAACTCAAAGCATCTTCATTAAAAGCTGTAAAATAAGGAAAAACCTAAGACACCAAATATACTTAAAAAACAATAAAAAGTTTTTTTACAATTAAAATTAGAGTTAGTACGCCCGAACTAGTAATTCGGACAACGGGCAGAAAGACATATTTTTCGATGCACAAAATGTAAGGTTTACTTTTGGTGCCACTCGGCAAAAAAACATTGATGTTGGTGCACCAACTGACTTAATTCAGAGCTAGCTCCAAATGCAAACAAGTGGTTGCTTCGTTAGGCTTAGTACCATTTTTAGTACCATTTAAACTTTAAAACTGCTGATAATTCTACAGCTATTATACGCAGATTAAGTAAAGGTATAAAAACGTTAACCAGAATACAAGAATAACTTAATTCAGTCATCTTTTAAAACAAAAAATGCACAATTTACCAACATATAAGAATAAAAAAATACTGACCAAGCCGGGTAACAGAGTGCGTATATATCTATCTATCTAGCTAGCTATCTCTATGTACATATATGTTTGGTCCGCCTGACTGCAACCAAAAGAAGAGTTACGCAATTTCATGTTATAGCAGTCCCATGTACAAAATTTAAACGTGCTAAGACTAATCGTTTCTGAGTTATGCAAGATAAGTACATACATACGTACGTACAGACGTCGCGAAAAAATTTCTTCTGAATTTTAAATCCATTTTACAATCCATTTTGGGAAGAAAGAGTCCTTTATACTGTCCGTACGTACAGATGGCGCGCAGAAACATCTTTCAAATGGATTCAAGCGCAATCAAAATGGATATTTTCGTTGAAATATGGTACCCGAAATTTCTCGTGATTACAATAGTTCCTTTACTTCGTACAAGGAAGTAAAAATATATGCATAAAAGCAGTCTGTCATTGAAAGTAATTCAAGCCTTATAATTATTAGCTAATAATTATAGAAGCTTTTTTTCTCACTTCAGAGCTATATTTATTGATGCAATTCGAATTTTAGATATTTCAGATAAATTTCATGACTTAAAATATTCAACTCTATATATACAAATTGTTTTCCTACATTCTGCATTAGCAGTCATTATTCGCACAAGCGTTGGCATGTTATCAAACAATATCCGGCCTGGTACAATTCTAAAACAAATAAAGTTTTAATCGTTTATTTTTATGTATGATTTCCTTTAACCTCGATACCTTTTTCATGTCATTTAATGACAAATCCCTTGAAAAAATAATTTGAAGTTTTGTCGTCAAAATGTTCTATAACTGCTCTTTTCACTTGATAGTCATCATCAAGGCTATTTGTACGAAAGTCAGATTTCAGTTTGGAGAAATTGGAGCTAAATCTGAGCCGTAAGGGACGGTCAAGCTGCTTAAATCCGCATTGCTGTTTCTGAATTGCATTAACGTTTTGCTGTATTTTAACTGTTAAAAGAAATCGGAATATCAGTATCACTGCTATCTGACTTTTGATCTTCGATAGCTCAATGTTTTCTGAGCAATATTTTTGGATGCCAGTGCTACCAATGGACGACCTTCACAAAAATCATCTGTGGTTCTCGGTCATTCACTCATTCGCTGTAGAATAAGGAGAAGACGAATCACCATCATATGATCCAAGTGGTGTTTTATTTATTTAGGATTTAACCTCCTTTCATCAAAAATTTAATTACAGAACTATTCTCAGTTTTAAACATTGTAGAAGAAAATGTCCTTCAATCCATCATCCAAGAGACATTCAAAAAAAGAACGCAGATGATTTCACGAACGAAAGTTACAAATTTATTCTTTTTATGTTGCCACTAGACATCTGCGAGAGAAATTTATTGCCAAACGATTTTTTACACTTGAAGCTGGAAACTTTAGCACCTACCTTCTTCTGTTGTATCTCTCCCAACTGGAGAAGTATACTAGTTTTCGGGGAGTTCCTGACTTTTGCCAGTCCATAACTGTGCTTAGAATTCGCACTTAAATCAGGAGATGGATTAATAGTTTCTAATCTACTATTTTGATTTGTAATTTCTTCAAGCATTGTCATAGACATGGAAGTTAAAATAGATGGAGTAAGCATGATGTCACAAAATTGAAGCCAAGGAAATTCTAGCAAAGTGACGTCAAGACTTATGGCAGCCATACAACGTACAGATAAGACTACGAAACATATTAAATCAAATTACATCAAATTGGAAAGCAAATATAACATTCGCAGGTTCAGAAAAGTGTTTATTCATAATTTGCGTAAAATACCATTGAAACTTATACTGATCTTACAGCTTTTATCATGCTTATTTTTTACAACTTCACTTTTTACTAGTAATCTTTGTTTCAATTTAGTCGCAGTTTACTTCTCTGTATTGCTATTTTTGCATTCGGACAACAAAAACAAATATGGAAAAGAGTCAAATTCAATGAGAAGCTTCAAGTCGTGGTTTTAGTTTGTTTCTTAAAAAAAAAAATTAAATGCAAAAAATGTCTGATGGAAAGAATGTTTGAAGTCTCAGTAGATTTGTCGGAACGAAACTTGTTTTTGATTGTCTAGTTACTTGACTTTAGATTACTTTTCCCTTGACAAGTTCTGTTTGGAGCTTTGAATGAATGAGATTAACTAATGAGTTAGAACTCTGATTTATTTTATATATTTTTATTATATTTTTTTACCTTTTCTATTCCAAATGTTTTATAAAATAATTTTTGCAAAGTTCATGAAAATAAGAAATAGGTAAGAGATTATAGTTCTTACAGATCCTTAGAAAATTCTATTTTAATTTTAATTTCCCAAATTCGTATATAAAATTTAGCAGCACTAGGTTCTGATTTTCTACTTGTTTATCTTTCATCCTCATGTAGGAATTTCGAAAACTTTCTAAATAAAAGGTTTTTATCATATATACATTTGTGTTATAGTTACCATTTAGTATTTTCGTGCATATAGATTTTATTAAATTTCAAAATTTTTCTACAGTCCTTGTGATTTTTCTATATATTATGTAGAAAATCTTGTATGTTACGTATTAAAATTAGAAAGGCAGACTTATAAACTTCGATTATGAATAGCTAACCTGTAAACAACGCCGTTTAGAATATTAATAAAACCGCCCAGATATTCGCTTATGGCAGCGGCCATGATAAGTGGTGACGTAATACCATGACGTTTCATGGCTTCATTTTCATTCCACCGGACATACGGAGAAGGCTTGCTCCATCTATTCTAACCTCCATGATCGTAGTCCTCCATGGACTAGATGCTCGTAGTAAGAATTTCTTATCATATAGCATTAGCAATTTCGACAGCATCTTATTTTAGATAGTTTGAGAAGTTGATTTAAATTAATATGGTACTGAAATAAAGGGTAATGATCGCCGGACGAAATTTCTTGTATTATAACATTAGAAGTTTCGACATTTAATTCGAGATATTTCTGAAAGGTTGATTGACATGATACTTAAATAATACCGCACATGTAATATATAATAATACTGTGCAGAATTCCTTATTATGTAATATCAGAAATTTCGACAACACCTGATTCCATCCAAACAAAATGGTACCAAAATAAAGCTTAATGATTTCAGCACTTAACTGCACAAACTTTGTTAAAAATAAAACTAATCGTTTTCATCCGAAAAGGGATGTTAGTCTCGAATGGACATTAGCCTTCGAAACGGTATTTTGCGTTGATTTACAATAAACGTCGTATTACTCCTGCGCTTGTTGTCGCCAAAAATTATCGGCCTGTAATAAAGAAATTAAATAATGAAGAATGTGCATAAAAGTATACATGTTTCTAGCACTGCGAAAAAACAACCGCACCTAGAGCCATCCAATTTTGAATAACATAGTCCTCCACTCGAACTTGGTCATCTGGAAGACCGAATTTTGAATTTTGAGTTTGTTTTATTATCTATTTCAGATGCCGCTCAGACTGAAAAATGGTTAGTGTCTCTGACTGTCGTATCGAAGGTGACGGGTTCGAATCCCGGAGAAGGCGGAATTGTCTGACCCTTCATAGGAGGGTCACTTATTAAGTGCCTTCGTAATAAAATAACCACCGCTTCTGGCCTTAGTATCGACGAAAGCAGAAAATGGCTAGTGCCCGCCATAAAAAAAATAATAAAAGAAATATATTTCATATTTTGTAAAACTCTAACAATTTTTGATTAATAAATTCAACGATTTCAAAGCGAGCACTGGCAACACTGTACGCTCTCCCCCCCCAAAAAAATATTTTCAAGGCCCCGAGAGTCTCTATCGGAAATTCTACAAATATGCTGTTTTTTAAATATTCTGTGATTTTGCTGTTGAATCAAATTTTATATCTCCAGGAACATGGTATTTAATAAATAAATACGCAAAACGGTAATAATAAAAATAGAAAAAAAAGGTTTATAAAAGCATCTTAATAAGAAAACTGAACATTGATATGACAAAGTGAGAAAAGACGAAAAAAAAACTCGAAAAAAAGTGTATGCCAACACTTAACGCTGCATAGGAAATTCTAAACGTATACTGCTGTGCTGCTTTTAAAATTTTAGTAATTTTGATGTTGAAGTTATATGGTGTAAGTTAGAAGAAAATAATGCTTAATAATAAAGTTAAAAAGACAAAAAGAAAAGTTTAGTAGGAATGAATGTAATTGCAGACTGGTATACTGCGAGCTCAGCGTGAGCGTGAAAAACCTTCCTTCTGATCAGCCATTAAAATCTGAATCCCTTCAGATTCGAAAAATTTTTTTTCTTAAAACCAGTTATTAGATTTTTACAATAAAGATTAATATAACATACCTTTACGAGCCAAACTAACAGAATAAACAAAAAATTATCTTCTTACTTTTCTCTACACATTTACAAAAGCATATTGTTTTCTTCAAACATCATATAAGATCTTAACCCCTCCAGTCTCCTACAAGTCATCAGCGATTGCGCATGAGAACGAGAGAACGCATCAGAGGAGATGACCCTGACTTTATGTTCTATAAAGAGCAGTTGACTTCACGTAATAAAACCAAGTTACAAATGACTTAAATCACAGATTTTGAAAATCCTTGAAAAGATGAAGAAAAGCGTCAACTAGTTGTATCTATATTAAAACAAAAGCAAAGGCAGAAAAAAAGAAAATTCAGGTGCTGGTACAGATAAAAAAAACGGATTATATTCGGAAATTGTCCTCACAAGCAAGCAAAAGCGATTAAACATAACTTAAAAAGCTGTCGCTTTTCGGAACTCGCGAAGTCACGGACATACTGCCAACCGTAACTTTGTCACAATTTGATATATTATAAATGTCGTCTGCTTGCAGAGAGAGAAACACAATCTCATATTCGTTTCACTCCCGGAGTTCTATAACCACACATTTCATGAAATTCTTTCAGATTCCACGTCAAGACAAAGACCGAGAGGCGATGGCAGCCCGCGATAAAAGATACATTGTGTGCCGAAAACAATACGAAGTGCGATAAGATCGTGAATTTTTAAACGCGACACTTCATATTTATTCATCCTGCATGGAATAGAATCGAGAATAATGTCTAGGAAACAATCCTTTCAACATCTCTTGATTTAGATTGCGTCTAATGTGCGAGATCAAAGGAACGGTTTAGGAGCAAATACTTTGAAGATCTGCAGTAAGTATGATATTAAATTACAGGCTTTTCAATAAGTAGGAGTCGAAATGATGCATCGATGTCTGTAATATAAAATAATTTTGCCGCTTTCCTAACATAGATAATGATTAGCTACCCTAAAATTCACAACAGTACTGATAAAAATCTACATCTCCTAGGTGAAGGTACACTGAACCTCGATTATCCGTTGCTAATTAACCATTTTTGGATTATCCAAACTAATATCTACGCATAACCCGAGAAATACAGATAATCAAAAAACAGCCTGTCAAATTGCGCTAAAAATATAATTCTTCTGAATTTATCAATTTAATGCCCTATCGGAGGAAGGGTTTTATTAAAATAATAATATCATTACATCGTTTTTTAGTTTTTCTACAGGAAAAATTTGTTATTTTCTCCCCTCTACCTTGAAAGAAAGAAAGTTGTATTAGCTATCTCCAATACTAAGTATAATGTCCAAGAACAGTAAATACAGTGCAATGCAATGGCATCCAATACCCCAGTATGATAAATACGGCACAGTGATATGGCATCACTCAATACGACCGTAGCTTATTCAGCTACAGTGTATTTTGGCGGATAAAGCGTATCTATAATTACAAACTACTTTTTTCAGTTTTTAGGTATATTCGCCGTATAACACGCACCCTTTTCTTTAGGAAGAAACCTGAAAGATACATGTGCGATGCTCTTATCTTCTGAAGTCATTTATTCGAAGATTCTTCGCAGGCTTTCCTACAAAGGTATACTGAATTGACAAACCATAAGGGGAACAATATATGTGCGGGGGAAATGATTGAGGGAGTAAACAATTCTGCAAAGGGGCTGCGCTGTATTCAATGCAGAGTGACAAAGAATGTTATTCTAGGGTTTCGAGAAAAAGGGGTACATTGTTTCAGGTAAGAATGCACTTCCGACCAGAACAAATTCTTGGAATTATGAGTTAGGCATTTTCTTTTTTTTTTTTTTTTTTTAATTATTCGAAGTCGTGATTTTGAAGTTAATATCAAAGGTAAGGAAGGAATAGGGAAGGAAAAGGAGACCGAATGCGTCTTATAAGTCTAGAAATAATGAATGAGTGGATAAAGAAAGCATGATAGGGAATTGAACCCGACATAAATCAAAAGTGAACAATATAAATCAAAAGTCATTAAAAATATAGTGTATCTAACAATCTAGATGGAACGGAAGATGATTGTTTTTTTATGAATTAGAATATTAATGCTGATGAAAATAAAATAGAATTTGATGATGCGCCTGAAGATATAACGAACTTTTCATATAATCAGATAAGGAAATGTTTTAAGTTTATAAGGAATGTCATTTCTTTTAGAAAACAGCATTTAGGTACATGTAGAAATATAACTTTTGTATGCTTCTTTTCCTTATTTTTAAAGCTGACGTATAACGAACACCCGTAAACTTCGATCTTTTATTTTGTAATAAAAGTGCGCGTTATACCAAGGAATATACAGAAAGTAAAATCAACGGAATACGTATTCATTCGAAAGTGTAGCTTGTCATTGATGTCTGTTTAATGTGTAGCATTACAGTAATAATTTTTGCAACTTCATATTCATCTTCATTATCCTCCTGATAAGCCTGTACTGACTCCTTTCCAGTCCCTTATCTTAAATTATCTTAAACTGATAAAGACTTGTAACCTTCATTATTCTTGTCTTTTTGAACTGCATTTCTATGTTTTACTATTTATACCTTCCAGTTATTAAACGTCCTAAATAATTCGATAATAATATCTGGGGTGTTCCAAAAGTAAGTAACTATTTTTGTGCAGCGAAGACAATTTTTTAAGCCATCACAAGTTTATGATATCTATCATGCTCAAAATGGGCTAAAAAGAGTAGTAACTTTTATTTTAATACATACAGAGTAATGCGTAATCAATGTTTTGTTTTTCATTTCTTTCAGAATTTTTAAGTAATGGATACAGAAGAATGAGTCATTGTTGTCATATCCGTATCACAAGAGTAAAACTGACTGAAGTGAGAAAATGTCAAAGGAAACTTAATAAACCTGAATCTACAGACAAAGGGATTGCGAGCAAATTTAAAAGAAATGGATCCATGAATGATTACGAAAACTATTAAAATTGCATGGAGCACTGGAGACTTCACTGCAGAATCGAGCAGGTCTTACCTCTAATACATCAACCAGCTAGCATTTGAAAAATTGCAGTTGATTGTATGCTTTAACTCCTAAGGATCGCAGCAGATGTACATCGAAGTTGCTACATTTAAACGTAATAACTTAAAATTAGGCAGAGTAACATAACACAAACTGTTGAGTGTATTCATTACAATATTGGATTATGTAAATGCAACAGAGTTGGTATTTTGGAGATCGTAGCAGTAGAATTTTTGCATTTTTATGTAAGTAGATAAGCATATGAGATTTGATTTTGCTAATATATCAATGTCTGATTTTTTCTAAGGGAGGATATTTTTTCCAGATAAGATCGTACTGAGCTCAAATCTTTCAGTCCAAAGACCAAAGTTCATAAATAAAGTTCATGGGTTCAGTTTAGTACGTTTGATATTTGGAAGCATTATGGAAATTGCTGATATTGCACGGAATCAATTATTGGGGTGTCACTGCTCTTTCCGCTTTCTCGTTTTTGGTCCTAACCTGCGACTTGGCATAAGCCCAGTTCTACAGCACTCACCTTTTGGTGTGGTTTCACGATTTGGGGATACAAGTGGTGTTATGATATCTCCAGTCTTTTGAATTTAAGGTATAGATTGGTGGCTGCCTTTCCTTTGACACCACAGACTCAATTGTTGCTTTTAGAGAGGTTCCCTTTAAGATAATAATCTGGGCGTGGGCCATGACCGCTCAGGTGATAAGTTAGAAAGGACTTGCAGCTTTTGATTGCTGTGCTGATTCTTTGGAAGAACTGGTGGATGCGCTGGCCTGTTGTGGCGTTATTCCTCTCTTCTTGCTATTCGTGACTTAGATGTTTGTTTAGAATTTGTCGTAGTTACGATTTCTGAAGCGTGATGTTCAGGAACTCGCTTTCTTCGGAAAGAGCTGCTGCTTTTGCAGTATTGTCGGCAGTGTTGTTGCCAATGTTGCTTCTATACCCTTTGATCCAAATTACGGTTATTTCAGCACTGAAGATCTTTAGAGATTTTATCAATTTCATGGCCCAGCTGAAAACGGTTGGCTGGATTTCGGATGGAAAATATGGCTGCTTGACTGTCTGAGTCAAAAGAAGAGGACAGCCAAGAACAGACCCTAAGATTAACTGAAAAAGTTCAACATTTGCTAGAAAATGAAACAACAGTTTCGGTTAGACTCAATATGAACAAGACGTGTTAGCAGAGTCTCGCATTCGGTACTTACGAAAAACGCATTATCATATTCAATTATTTTGTTTACTTCATGAAAAAGACTTAGCGAGTGTATGTATATTTGTCCGTTAACTCTTGTGTAATAAATTTTTCTCTCAGTATATTCCACATGGATTTAACGGTTATTAGAAATTTTCTAAACAAGGCTTTCTTCTGGGGACATACATATTCTAAATATGTTAAGTAATTCATAGAAAAGAACTAAGATACTCCATCATCCTGTCATTAAGAAACACAGTTAAACTACAAAATAAAGAGTAGTTAACTATGCTTCGGCCAAAGAGTTAAACAACTTGTCTCTGAATGCTATTCTTTTAAAGGGATCAACTTTGTATCCTAACATTTTAGCCTTAATTTTATATTTCATTAAAAAATTGCCTTCGTTGCTGGTATCGAAATAGTAGTTAGCGCAGTTGTTTGTCGAATGATTGGGCCTGGACTTGAATCCCGGAAAAAGGACTGGATGTTTGTAAGGGTATATTATCTGTGTGTCAAGTTGTTTGAAGAGGTTTGATGGTAGAGGTGGAAGAACCTTCGGTCTACTTTCTGAGCCTTCGTTTTTCATCAAAATTAGACTTAATTTGATTTGGTTTATTTCATTATGGGATAGCACAGTAGGGCTATCTTAGTAGGGGGAATTTCTTCGTGAAGGAAAATGGCTCTTATCTACCTTACACATAGCGAAAAGTCTGAAAATGCACATGCAGTGAGCCGTTCACCTTAAATTGAACCCAAGTCAAACTACTAGTGTTCAGCGATTTTACAGATCGGCAGCTGGAGGACTTTTGCATCTTGGATAAAATTTTCCGTGATGGAACTATTAAATTACGATGGGTATCGATAATGCATTAAGCTGCAAGTATCCAACCAAATGAAAAATTAACATAAAGAAATAAAACTAAATTTATTGCGTTCGAATGGTTCGATTATCCCTGCTGATGCTTTTTTTCGGGCTAGGTTAAGTTATTTGAATGCTACAAAGCACAAGAAGTAGGATGCCTTCTTGAAGGACTTTCTAAAAGAAATTAGACGTATTCACATCACGCATGGAGAAAATCAACCGTGTGGCCAGCTTTTTCACCTGGGTTCGAACTTGGAGCAATTACCAGTATTCAGCAGTCTTTAGCCGTTCGTCTACTGGTAAGGAGCATATTTGAATGAAAAGGTGTAGCATGAGAATGAAAGAGAAAGATCTGAATGGCTGCACTGGGTCAGAGGTATACAGGGAAGCGAGACATAACTAAACATGAAAATGAATGCGAAAATTTTCATATTTTACAAAGTATTACAGAAGGATGAAAGGAAAATCTGTACCAGATTTAGGCATCATTCATAAAATACTGCTACTGAAATAATTCTTGAAAACCAGTGCCAGTGTAACTAAACTATTTCGGAAAACAGTTCTCAACCAACAAATTCAGTTAAAATTAATTACCATGGCTTCAGTCTGAATTAGCCATTTTATTAACTTAGCTACTTTGTACAGTCATTAGCTTATTTTTATTAGTTTAGGAGACGTGAAAACTATGCAGTGCCCTGGCCAGAATTCGGACCCTGGACCTCTCGAATACATGTCGAATATGCTTCCAATTACACCACGAAGATATGCGGAAAGGTGGGAGAAAATATTTTATAACTTAATTATTCAAACAATATTTGTAATATTTCGCTGTACTTCAGTTGAGTGATCTAGTAATTTTGAATATTTAATTACGGCAACGATTATTTAACTATCACAAAGCACATTAGAGATATTTTCTTAATTGATCGTGGATGACTTTCTGGCTAACATGTATGTTTGTTTCATATAGGGAAACCACAAAACCGCCCGTTAATCGGTCTAACTACCATAGGTGAGTATTTTTTATTCACTAGACCTGGTTGATATAAATATGATGAGATATTATTAATAGCATTTAGTAATACCTTTAAAAGAACAGATTAAATGACAGAACACAAAACAGATTAAATGACACAGTTTTTTATGCAGTGTAAGAAATAGAAATTGATTTTTATATTTCCAGTATCTTAACCGAATCTCATCTGAACGTGAAATTTAATACAGCGTTGAGGGAAAAAAATCACCAATTTAAACTAAAGAAACTAAAAGCCAAAGCCTTTTGAAAGAAAAGCAAAATCAAAGAAGAAGAAAGACTTCTGCGCCCTAGTCATTACCCATCAACATGTAGTGGTATCATCATTCAATTAAGAAAAATAATCGTCGCAACGACTTCTACCGTCAATCATAATTGACATCGAAATGAGCGTCGATCTTTAGTCGAACTGTGGATGGACACATTCGCCATTTCATTCGTAATTATGACCTTCGTGCTGCAGACGGTTGCTTGAAATAACAGGATAACTGACACATCTCAACGCTGCCGGAGAATACTCTGAAAGACATAACTGAGATTTGAAAAGGAAATTTGAAATGTTCACCATCGTGTGTGAGAAATAAATATATTAGACAGGTGATCGAATGACTAAACCATATCGATTATCCCTTCGATTGCAGCTCTGCATGAATGAAATCGTTGTAGTTTGTTAAAGGTTTGTGAAAATAGCAAAATGTTTAATTCAGAAACAGGAATTCCTTCTTAATAGACATCGGTTAAAATAAATAAAAAGAGTAAAATGCAATAAAAAAAGTCTGAAAGGTTTCAGAATTTAACACTCGCCCAAAAGGGTTTGTTAAGTTGTTACTTTTTTCTCCCCTCTCGAAGAGCTCGCAGTCTACCAGTCTGCTGTCACACTCACTCCTACTAAGCAATTTGTTCATTTTTTTTAGCTTTGTTATTAAGCATAATTATCCCGCTTACTGCGTATACATTTCAACAGCAAAATTACAAAAAAATAAAGTTCAGCGTAGCAATATACGTTTAGAATCCCCGATGCAGCGTTCAGTTTATACAGACATTAGGCTTATTTCGAAGCAGGAGAGATGAAAAATGAGCAATGCCCTCGGCGGGACTCGAACTACGGGCCTCTCGAATACGCACCGAACGTGCTGACCGCTACACCACGAAGGCATGCAAAGGAGCCGGGAGAAATACCTTATAATTTAGCATACATTTTTCTGTTCTTTTCAGTCTGTCCTCAGTTCATCATATCAATGTTCAGTTTTCTTACGAAGATGGCTTTACAGACTTATTATTATTATTATTATTATTAACGTTTTCTGTGTTTGCTTTATTTAATACATATCGCATTTTTTTCGCTTTCGTCACACCAAAGGCAAAATCACAAAATGTTTAAAAACAGCACATCTCGGATAGACACTCTCGAGCGCTGGAGATAAAAATGTTTCTTTCCGCACCACTAAATCGTTGAGTTTGTCAAAAATTCATTAAAATTTTACAAAAAATAATTTTATACTGTAATTTATAATTGTGTTTTAAAAATACAATTTCATTTATATATTTTTTTTACAAAATACAATTTTGTACCGCCAATAAAAGAAGCATGGGGCCTCTGTGACACATTTTAAAAGATAGTGGCTTATACATTTGACAGTGCAATTATATTAACAAAATTTTAAAAGGATAATCGCTTATACACTTAACAACGCAATTAAATTAATAGATATTGTTATTTAAATACCAACATCTTTTATTATTTGCGTTATAAAATTGTAGAGGAATTCAGTAAATAAAATTATTCAATCTATTATTTCCATCAAACTATACGATAAATTATTTTTCTCCTTTTAATGTTTTATTATATCCAAACAAACAAAAGCTTATTGCATAAAAATCTTTGTCTAATTCTATCGTATTTTTTTGTTTTTTAGTCTCAATAACACGTTGTTAATGACGAAATTTTTAGCCATTTTTTAAACACAAGCAATAAATTATAAAAAAAATTATGAAATAATGAAAAATACCTGAATGCCACTCAAAGAAGGAAAAAATCTGAAGTGTGCACCACATGATTTTCTTGTATGGAATATTAAATTATACGCATTTTTTCTTGCATTTCATGGCGACACTCTGGCGTCTCACTTTTACCATGGCGACACTCTGGCGCTATGTTCACTTAACAGCGTTACATCTCATGCATTTTACGACTCAGAATGCACAAAAATTATGTATATCATCTGAAGAATTATCTAATCGTTGCCACATGTTCTATTCAAATACTATAATAAATCTAAAATGATGTATAAAAAATTAAACAAGCAAAAAAAAAATGTTTTTCACAGACGATTCAGTATTTCTCATTCAATTAATTCAGTTCTCACTTGGCGACAAGGCAAAAATACATAAAAACTCAAAATACCTATGTTAAAAGTTACGAAGTTAAACCTTAAACACTTATTTCCTCGAATAAATTCCAGAAAAGATTAAGTATAAATTAATTCGCAATAATAAAAGAAGGCGTTGTCTTTGTAGTTGCGAAGCTTAGTTTCTCTAGATTGGCAACAAATCCACTATTCCGCTAAATTTCAAATGTAAACAAATATGGCTGCTGTGCTAAAAATAATTACGCTTAGTTGCACTTAAACAACTTTTAAATTTTTGATAATTCTACAAATGTTACACGCAGATTTACTAAAGGCATAAAAACCTTAATCGGAAGATAATAGCAACATAATTTAATCATTTTTAAAGCAAAAGCAAAATGCACAATTTACCAACATATAAGAATAAAAAATGAGATCACTGAGCCGAGTTACAGAGTGGATATATATGTACATATATTTATAAAGATTTGGTACGGCCGATTGCAACCAAAAAGGGAGGTGCACATCTGCATGTTATAGCAATTCCACATACAAAATTTCAATATTCTGAAGCTACTCATTTTTCAGTTATGCCAGATACATAAATACAAATGTACGTACGTATGCACAGACGTCATGGAAAATTATCTTCAGAATCCATGCTAAATCAGTTTTATAATTTTCGGGGGAGGGAGAGTCCTTTACGTACAGATGTCACCCAACAGCATCGTTAAATATTGCATTCGATAGAGGTCAAAATGGATATTTTCGTTAAAATATGATACCCGAAATTTTTCGCGATTGCTATACTTCCTTTTTACTTTGAACAAGGAAGTCAAAATCGCTTTGAATATTCAGTTTTAAAAGTTGGATGTAATTACAATGTAACAATAAATAATTTTACTTAATTATTAATTTACTTGATTGATTTATTAAGTTGAAATGAAAAAGTCTGAGGTGGACACCCCATAATATCCTCGGGCGGATTATTTATATTATGCCATTTTTTGTTAAAAAATATATTTCTTATTCAGTCACTTCACAATTAACTTCTCACCTCGTGGCAACTCAAAACAACTTCGTTAAAAATTGAAAAATAGAGAAAACCCTAAAGCACCAAACACAGTTAAAAACAGTTGAAAAAACAATTTTTGTAACTAAAATTAGAGTTGGCAAACCAAAACAAGCCATTCTGCCAACGAGCATAAAGTCAAAATTTTCGGCTCAGAAAAATTTAAAGTTAACTTTTGATTTCACTGGGCAAAAAGTCACTACAGTTGGTGCGCACCAACGGACTTGACTACCAATAGTTTCAAATGTTAAATAAGTAGGAGCCGCGTTAGGACCGAACGCAACTTCTACTTTTGAACTATTGCTAATTCCACAACCATTGCATGCAGATTAACTAAAGGCATAAAACTTTAAGAACAAAAGAACAACGTAATTCAATCACTTTTAAAGCAAAAATTTTTGGACTGAAAACAATACCTCCCTTTACGTATGTATATAGGTTGGGGGGCTGTAAAAGACAAAAATTTCCATTCAATTCGCGAGTTAAATTCCATTCTATTAAAAACGTTTATTTTTCTCTAATTTTCCGTGTGATGAATCAAACATTAAATTTGTTTAAAAACTCTGTAGATTTATGTAGCATATTATTTTATAACGTCTTTATGATATTTCCGTATGATTTTGCCAAACAGTGTTTCTATAGAATTTTGTTATGTGAATATTAAACGACTATAGAATGTTATTGAGAAGATTTTCCGCAGAAGATTAAATATAAAATTTATTATGTAATTTCTGTTCTAATTATAGGAGTTCTATTCTATTCATAGACATTTCAACAGCTGATATAAAATTTTCATAAGGGTAAGATCACCGTCAAAGGCAGCGCACACTGTAAACTTAACATGCTGTGTGGCGGTATAAATTGCATTTTAATTTCGCTTCCAGGTAAATAGAACGCTTTTAAAGATCCAAACAGACGGCGAAATAAGCGCGCCGTTTAATTACGCCGTGAAATTATCCGGGGTCAAAATTTCGCTTTGGCCGACACTGGAAATGGACTGTGTACTCCATAAATCTCTTTCCGGTCGCCCATTAGTTCATCGAAGCCTCTCCGAACCTGACATTATCCTGATGTCCCTGACAATTACCGACCACGGGAGGTAATTATCGCCAACACATCCTCGCAGGAGTGTTCCAGAAAAGAAAAGTTAATTACGTGGGGCTTGTCAGAACTCGTGACGATTGAAAAGTGTCTAAAACATTAACGACGGGACTCTTTTTCCTTAGATGAGAAGGGTGGATATCAAGCAAAGTAAAGTAAAAAAGAAAATAGCAGTATTAAAAGTTTGTTTTCAACTGTCTTGGGTTTAACGGAATGAATAACCGAACTAGTTGCATTCATAGAACATCTGCAATCCCTTCGTTTTCATTAACATACGGTATTTGGTATATTCAAAAGGTACCGCGGCAAGGCATTCAGTCATTTTTATACCAAAGGTTGATGACCTTCGACGTACGGAAACCTAAGTACACAAGAGTAAAATGCCAGATATTTAACTAATTCTAAATCATAAAGTTGCTATTTAAGTCAAAAAACTAAAACCGATGCTCATTGACTGTTAAAATAATTCAGATTTTTGTTTTTAAAATCTATATATAATTCATCCCTTTTAACGTAGGCAACCATAAACTTTAAAAAGGCTCTAACTTACAATTTCTATGTACAGTGAGAAAGAACCGACACTCAAATCGTGAGCTACCAATTAACCTCAACAAATGTCACTCTAATGTATTTCTCCCGCCTTCTTTGCATGTGGTGTAGCGGTCAGCACGCTCGGCGCGTGTTCGAGAGGTCCGTGATTCGAGTCCCGCCGAATTCATTGCTTATTTTTCCTCTCTCCCACTTTAAAAAAATACCTAAGGACTCTACAGTGGCGCCCGAACTAAAATAGGGGGTAGATGATGATTCTCCACTACCAGGATGTGGCGATTGGGTCCCCTAAACCCCAGTCGCCTTTAAAAGGGAAAGTATATAAGGTATCTCTCTCTTCTTCTTGGCATGCCTTCGTAGTGTAGTGGTTAACACTCTCGGAGGGTATTCGAGAGGTTCGTGGTTCGAGAAGAAATATCTAAAGTCTCTACAACACATTTTGTCAAATTTGCTTAAGATCTTCTAACAGAATGCTTTTTAATGCCTGATAATCAACTGGTGTTTCATCCACTAAGCTGAAAATTTAAAAATTCAAATTCTGATAATAAAATAGTTACTATGCTTCCTGTTTCCTTTGCTGAACACCAGAACAGCTAAACATCTCTCACTTAAATGAGGCCAGAAACATACAAACATGAAGTTTAAAACCAGGCAAATAAGCTAAATTTTTTTCTCACAGATTTTATCTAAAACTTTATCGATTTCGAAGACTAGCAGACGTAGGTCTTTTTTCTACAGATGCAAAAATAAATAAATAAATAACTTCTGAAAGGTTTTAGATTTGAACTGTCACCGAAAAGTGTTGCGGAAGGTTTTTTTCGTTTTCGCTGACCTCGCAGTCCCGATGTAGCGAAATGTGTTGTTATGCATCTTTCTGCTTTTTTTCAGTCTTTTCTCAGTTAATCATATCAGTGTTAAGTTTTCTTACTAAGATGGCTTTACAAAACTTTTTTTGGCCTTTTGATTATTATTTGTGAGTTTACTGTATTTATTCAATATCACGTTCTTGGTGCTTGTGCCACATAAAATTCTATTCAAGTCACAAAATATTTAAAAATAGCTTATCTTTAGAATTTCTGATAGGCAGTCTCGCACGCTGGTGATATTTTTTTTTTCGTACATTGTTGCCACTGCTCGCTTTGAAATCGTTGAGTCTGTCAATCCTATGTTCCGATAGAGCACTACGTTATTCAAAATTAGATGGCTCTAGGTACCGTCATTTTTTCATAAAGCGAAAAATATTCATATATTCACTCAGATACTTCATCATTCAATTTCTTTAAATATAAGACAGAGCGATAATACTTGTGGCAAAAAATTTAAAAGGGAAACGACATTTATAAAATGCCGCGAGACTAATATCCCACTCGGTACTAAGTTTCCTTCTGGGCTAAAAATACTGTAGCAAAAGAAAATTATGCTTCAGTGTTTGCAGCCACCAATACCAAACTCAAAATTCCTTTCTTCTCACATAAAAGGATGAGTACTGCCTATCGTTAACTTTCAGGAATGTAAATGAAAATAAATATAAACTACCTTCCAATTATTCCCCCCCCCCCACTCTTTTAACCTTAATCAGGAGAATCAGAAACCCATGA
>KK122492.1:112014-140082 GCA_000611955.2 Stegodyphus mimosarum
TGATTTATGCCCATATGAATTGCATGAAAAACATTTGGGTTGTTTATGAGAACAATTAGAACTTTTATGGCCTTTAGAACCACAATTGTAGCAAACTATAGGTTGGGTAGGCTTTTGAGAAATTTTGTTCTCTAAGTGATGAAAATTATTTTGTTTAAATTTCAGGTCACTAGAAAATTTAGCATCTTTGGAAGCAGACACAAGTTTTTCATAAATTTTTAACTTATCTTTGAATTCACTTACAGTTTTACAACCATATAATAAAATTTTGTTAGGGTTTTCTGGAATACCATTAATCACATAATCAAAAATAGAAGACATATCAATTTGACCTCTAGAACCAATTTCTCTCATAGCAATAAAATAATCGAATAATGATTCGTTTGGCTTTAGACGTCTTTTAAACATCAGTTTATGCAAATCTGCACTGTTAAGCTTAGAGGAAAATTCTTCTAACAAATATTCTTTTAGCGCAGTAAATGTTTTGACACCATGTAAAGAATTTACATAAGTTTTAGCAGAGGCTGATAAGCATTTTTTTGTAAATACAATCTTGTGAACATCATTTGTAATTCTATTCAGTTGAAACAATTCTTCTAGATCATTCAAAAAAGATTCAATTAAATTATCAGAAGAACCATCAAAAGGTTTAATACAGTCATATAAATCATGGAAAGTTAAGCTGAATTGCTGTTCATTTACCATTGATGACACACCCGGTGCATGATTTATTCGATGTTTATGTAAACAAACATCAGTGCTGGAAGTCTGCGCGTTTTGGCTATTTGCCAAGTTCGAACAAGAAATTGACTGCGTATTTATTTGAGACTCCATTTTATTTTCGGAAATAAATTTTTGTTGTGGGTTTTCTACTTCACTGTCGGAATCAGAATCGGAAATAGTAGTTTCTAATAACAGATCGAAATTACTTAAAGCATTCACAGTTGTAGTATAACATTCATCAACAGAAATGGTACATTCTAAATTCAGAACATTGAGAATCGAAATTAGATCTGCCAGAGTGAAAATATTTAATAAACGTTCTTTAACTTCGGCAGTGTGAAAAGAGTTATCTAGGCCTAAAAATATAGTTTTACTTCATCAAAATTTAATTCAAAAGATTCTTTACTTTCACTTCATCTAAACTGAAATTAAGCTGATTTTAAAGATTTAGCTATATGTGGTATATCATTTAGAGTTGACATTGTCACAATTTAAATATTTCAAAGAACACAAGTGATGAACAAATTAATACAGTAAAATGAAAATTCAGTTTCGAATTCAAAACAAAAGTTCTGGTTTTAACACAACACGTTCTGGCGGCACAAATATAGTTTTACTTCATCGAAATTTAATTCAAAAGATTCTTTACTTCACTTCATCTAAACCTTCATTCAAAAGATTCTTTAATTGATTCTTAAAAAACAGCTTACCTTCACTGAAGAACCGGTCGAGGTCCCATGTGGACTCGGCGTCTAGGGGATTTTATAGGCTGACGATTCATATCCAGGTAACTAAAGTAGTTTATTTAACTATTGGTGAAGGTACATTAGTGGCTATTTACATTGGTGACTATTTACAAATGAAGAAAAGAGTGATAATCAAGAAGATACATCTTTGTTCTCTAATCATTACGTCTTAATCGAAAACACAACAGCTCGTCTCGTCTTCCATCAGCAATCTCTCTCGCGATACCGTTAGTCGAGTTGAGTTGTAGCCGTCCTCCTACTCACATATATATATGTATGGGGTATTTCTGATTTGAAAAGTTTTGGGTTTAACATTTATTAAATTTTTTATTGCATTTATAGGATTAATTGAAATTTATTATTTATGAATTTCAATTTTTGGTCTTTGTGAAAAATTACTTCTAAATTTCTTACTTTATGTCTTTACTGATAATTTTTCAGCAGCTTATTGCTCGAAAAAAAATCTAGGCATGATTGTGTTTGTTTTTAAAAAAATTGTTCTGTAATTATGTATATATATACAGCGCCATATGCTGCCAAAAATTAATAAGTATTAAAAAAGTAAGAAATTTAGAACCAATTCAACAAAGACTCAAAAGAAGTGAAATTCAAAAACAGTAAATTTCAAGATTTCCTATAACTATGCAAAATTAACCAAAATCAGAAGAATTAAAGAAATGTAAAATACTTAAACCTAAAAAAATACAAAGACGGCAAAAAATAAATACAAATGCAAATACATACAAAGGAAGAAGAATGCAATCAAACCCGATATAACATTATCAAGAGGAGGTACATCAGACTCAATTGAACAACCCTTCTCTTTGAAAACCTTTGCGTTTCTGTTATCCTTAATCAGCTGATGAACCATTTTAAATTATTTAATTATAACAGTTCACCCGAAAATTCTGAATTCCTCCTCGATATAAGAATCAAACAAAAGAAATTAATCAGTAATACAAAAATTCTAATAAATTAACTGAGAACATGAACTTAAAACTTATGCGTGAACGAAGAAGCACTCATTTAGAGTAATGATAACGTTTAACACATCCAAATGAAAGAAATCGAAATGAAAAAAAGTTGCATAAAGTAAATAATTAAGTATATTTTTTCACAGAATGTAAGATTCAAATAAAAAAAAATTGAAATTAAAATGCAAAAATACAAAATATATTAGAAGTTAACAGAGAACACTGCAATCAAGCTACAAATTTCGAAACAAAGAACAGCTACGTTAGATTTAAAGCAGACGCTTAGAGGTGCCACTTTGGTTTCATTGGCGAAAAAAATTGCCGATGGCGAATTAAAAATCTCTTGAAAGTTGAATTAAATGCTTGCAAGAAATTTTTAAATCTTTTATAAAAGAAATGTGTAAAGTAAAGGCTGGAAAAGAAACAAAGGTTAGGAAAAGTGAAAAGTCTTCACGTCATGAGCTTATCATGACGACTAGAATATAGTAGTTCCTCTGTTAATAAAAATAACGTAAAAAAATGTACATAAATAGAAAAATACTAAAAAACTTCCTAAAGCATCCTTCTTTATCCATCCCTATTTGAGCTTTCAGTTAAAAAAATTCATACTATTTTATTTGCAAGCTCAAATACAGAAGGATGATTTATCATAATTTTCAGGTAAAAAATTTTTATAAGGTGTAAACTACACCAGATTTTTTTAAAAGATTTAATAAAGTTACTTAGAATTTCATTTTCTTCTAAAATTTTATATATATATATGTGTGTGTGTGTGGTTTGATACTGTCAACTGCAATAAAAAAG
The DNA here is from genome assembly GCA_000611955.2 of Stegodyphus mimosarum. Taxonomy (NCBI): domain Eukaryota; kingdom Metazoa; phylum Arthropoda; class Arachnida; order Araneae; family Eresidae; genus Stegodyphus; species Stegodyphus mimosarum. The sequence goes on from KK122492.1 coordinate 115,262, forward strand.
AGTGGTGCCCAACCTAATGTTATAGTAATTCTGCATACGAAATTTCAGCGTTGTACCACAAATCCTCTTCGAGTTATAAGAGATGTATACATACGTACGTTTGTACAGACATCATGGAAAAGAATCGCTTTTGACTCTATTTAAAATCCGTTTTGGAAGAAAGAGTCCGTTATTCTGTCCGTACGCATAGACGGAAGGTAAAAATTGTCTAAATGGGTGCGGAAACGGTCCAAATTTATATTTCCGTTGAAATATGATAACCGAAATTTTTCGCGATTACAGCACTTCCTTTATTTCGAACAAGAAAGTGAAAATCATTTAAAACACTATTTAGATTTTAAATGGTAAGCGAAGCAAAAAATTATTGTTCTTTTTTGCGTAAGTAGCAATGGAGTAAAAAAAAAAATTATTTAATTATTTATTTCAGGTGTTTTACGTTCGTTCATTTTACGTTTCAGAAATTCTTATTTTGTTTTAAAGAATCCATACAGCAGGAGATGCATGAAACTTTAGGTTACGCGGGACACCGAAGATTAGCTATACATACACAGTCCAGTCACATTAATGTGACCATCTGTCAAAAGCCAGAATAACCGCCTTTCGCAGAGCGGACTGCTGCGAGACGTGCAGGAAGAGAGTCACATAGGTCCCTGAAGGTGTTCTCTGGGATGTTGAGCCATGCCGACTCTAATGCCGTGGCCAGCTGCGCTAGATTACGCGGTTGAGGATCCATGGCGCGAACAACTCGATCGAGATGGTCTCACAGATGCTCGATTGGGTTTAAGTCAGGTGAGTTTGCTGGCCAGGGGAGGACGGTAAACTCATCCTGGTGCTCTTCGAACCACGAACGTACACTGGCAGCTGTATGGCACCTCGCATTGTCCTGCTGGAAGATGCCATCATCCTGAGGAAAAACAATGCGCATGTAGGGGTGAACATGGTCCGCAAGGACAGATGCGTACTTGTATTGATCCATTGTGCCTTCCACAATGATCAGTGAACCTAGAGAATGCCAGGAAAACATTCCCCAGACCATAATGCTCCCGCCTCCAGCTTGGACCGTTCCGGCAATGGTTGCAGGGTGGTTCCTTTCAGAGGTTTCACGCCTTATACGCCAACGTCCATCTGTCCGATGGAGCATAAAACGCGATTCATCCGAAAACGCAACCTGTCGCCACTCAGTGGACGTCCAGCTGCTGTACTGGCGTGCAAATTCTAGCCTTCGCCGTCGATGAACAGCAGTCAGCATAGGTGCACGAACCAGGCGTCTGCTTCGGAGGCCCAGACGCAGCAATGTTCGCTGAATAGTACTTTGGGAGACACTTTTGGTAGCCCCTTGGTTCATTTTGGTGGTCAGTTGCTCAACGGTAGCCCGTCTATCTGCCCGAACGCATCTCCGCAACCGTCGTTCGCCTCTGTCATCTATGGCCCGTGGTGCACCACATTTGCCACGTCGCTGATTTTGGACAGTCCCATTTTGCCATGCACGGTACACTTTTACCACGGCGGCACGCGAACAGTTCACAAACTCAGCCGTTTCGGAAATGCTTCCACCCTTGGCCCGAAAGCCAATGATCATGCCCTTTTGGAAGTCGGATAAATCGCTTCGTTTCTGCATTACGCCAACGAGTGAAATGTTTTCCGAAGCCCTCACACACCCTTTATATACGCTCAACTGCACTGTGCTGCCACCTGCCTTCTGTGATTGGTTATTTAACTCTGACATGGAAAGTACGTGGTGGTCACATTAATGTGACTGGACTGTGTAGTATGGATAGTCTATGTTTTCTAATTGTCAACTGGTGCTTTATCTATTGAAAATCACTGGAATCATCGGAGAAAAGTACGGACATTTCATGATTATCATAATACCAGTACCTCAGCTAATGTATGAAACGAATTAGTTATTAGTATTGTGATATTCTCTAGATCAGGAGTTCCCAGAGATGTATTTATTAATCCCCTGAGGGGTCGATAAAATTTTAAACGGGATCAATGGTAATGAAACTGTCGACTGCAGATCGATAGTCGAATCTGAACGGGCAATTGATCGGCATAATCAAGATCCTACAAATTATAGTATATATTAATAAAACTGATAATTTATTGTTTTTGATATAAAGCTATATAATTTAGTAAGGATGAAATCATATAAAATAAAGCACAAAAATTATTTAACATATTTTTTAAATCAATAATACTTTTTTGAAATACGTAAATGTTTTATACAGTAAGTGAAATATAAAAAGCAAAACACAATCAAAAAATTACGAAGAAACTCAAACTTCCTCGGTAAGTATATTGTTATATAGTACAAGCTGCTTTCAAAATGTAAAAGAATCTTTCAATGTTCTCTTCCAAGACATTAAAAATTTGAATGTGCCAGCAAGGTTAGAGCTATTAAACTGTGACATATTTGATCTTGATATTATAATACATGAAGAGTTAGTTGCACTGAAGAAGGATGTTTATGCAGAAGTCTTTTCAAAATCCATGGGTACACATAGTTCTGGAAGTCTGAGAGAAGCCTGAGAAGTCCCAAAGTCCACTGAGAGAAATATCCCAAATCAAAAGTTGCTACCGAAACAACATTATTGACTTTTTCTTCTTCTTACCTAATGCAAGCAGACTTTAGTCGAGTCAATAATTTATTATGGAAAACAGGAGAATTTTTAAATATTTTTGAACGAGGGGATTTAGGAATTAAGTTAAGCAATTTTATGCCAACTGTTTAAAAAAATTACATCAATATTTGTTACGAATTTTCTTCATAAATGAATGATTTTAAAATTTTAGTGAAACTGCAGTTTTTTTAGTATTATTATTATTTTTAATATTGGAATATGAAAATTAAACGAGGCGATGCTCTGCCAAAAGAATAAGAATACAGGGGCAAGTCTAGTATCGAGGAAATAACTATCTAGCTAAATTAGCCAGATATCACCAAGCTGACGCTTTTGGCAACTAATTTTTATCGCCAAACTTGGCGACGTTTGGTCCAGTCCCTGAAGAATTAATGGGTATTATAACTGAATAACCGTAATTAATCTCGATATGCAATTGCAACCGCATCCGGCCCTTAGATGTAACTTTAGTGGAATACGCCTTCCAGTAATTTTGAGAAACGGAATTTACTAGAAATTTCTTGGCGGCTGGGAGAAAACTAAATAAGACCAGGGGAAGCATTTTCTCTCAGTAGTTTTTAGTTTAGAGCTGAATTCGGAGTATTGATATATCCGGCATAGCTTCGCTCTTTAGATGCTCTTTGCACTGAGTTATGTTTAACGTTCTTAATAGTCTGAAGTGCATGTATTGATAAGTGATTCTGGGCGGAGTTGTACGAGTATTTTTGTGGAACTGTTATGTGTTCCTTTTGGCAAAAAATAAATTTGATCAAACTCTCATCAATTCTCCGTGCATTTAATCTACTACGGATCCATACGTACGCAACAGTATCAAGAAGCCATCACAAGAATTAAAATCAAAATTTTGTGCAGTTGGAATTAGGGATTTTAATTCTAAAAACTTGCTTATATTTGTAAAAGTAAAAATAATAACAACAAAAAATAATAAACCATAAATCTAGCAAAACCTCCCATTTTTAAAAAAACATTTGTGCATATTCTTAGTAATTTTTTATTTTAAGTTATTTATTTATCAGCAATTATTTGTATTAAGATTATGTTGCATGTGTTGTATTATAGCAAAATGGGAGGGGATCAATGAAGAAAACCATTATTTTAAGAGAGTTCGAGGCAAGAATAGGGTTGGGAATCTCTGGTCTAGATAAACCTTCTGAATTCTGAATTGAAGGATTTAACAGCCAGCATTAAAAAAGCCGGGATGGTCCAAAAAGTCACTTTTATTATATGAATATCGTAATCGCGGCAGTATGTTAAAATAAATCCCTTATGGCTGTAGTCATTTTCGATAAAGGAAAAGAAAACTATCACCACAAACGTGACATTTTGGAAAAACACGCCAGTGAGGAGTTCGACAACCCTTTCGCGGGGTCTCGTCACTGTCTCAGATGCTCGGGTGTGAGGATGGAACTCTTTAGATGGAGTCATCTCTCACTCACCAAGAGCACGCCACAGAAATCACTAATGAGAGCTAAAATCTCTGAGTGACAACTTGATTACGGTTGACAACAAGATCGCCGATGACAGGCTGACAGCCCACGGCTGCATGTCTGCATTTCCCGTCCACCCTTTGTTGCCCACTAGACACCTATCTGCGAAAGAAATGATGATTCTTTTTCCACCTGTCTGCGGTAATAGCCATCTCATGCCTCATACTGCAGCAATTTCAATAAACATTTCATGCAAATTGGATGCGAAGAGTCTTTCCGAAGACTTCCCACATTTGTTTCCGAGTTGAAATAAGCGATCGGTGATGGAACAGTAAGCAATTTCAGTTTCCAACTGGTAATAATAGTCGGCGCTTGTTTCAGTTCCTGATCTGGGCCAATGATTTTCATTTCTTATACGAGGAGGAAGATTATGAAAATTTTCGAATTCAGACGTACGTTGGAAATACAAATTTTCAATATTCTTGAAACCAATATGATAAACTTATGCAATGATTTCTATCCATACAATCTTATGATTTGATCCTGAATTACGTGACCTAACTAAAAAGCAACCACTAGCTGAAATTGTATTAAATTTCATGAAGTGATTTCCTAAATGTCCACTCCATATTCATTGTACATAGTTAAGGAGGTAATAATGCAGCCATTGTCCTCTCGCTCACAAGATGGAAAAGATATATCCTAGCGTTAAGTTTGATTGAATTTGAAAATTGAGGATAACAATCATGTGAGAAAAGAGTAAGAATGCGCTGTGATCGCTTGTACTTTAATGTTAGTAAAGAAAATCCTTATTTTATTTTTAGAAATATATCTACATAAATTCTTAATTTGTTCTATTCGTTCCCCACCCAACCCCAATCAAAACTCAAAAGAAGATATTTATTCATACTGCCACAATTGAAACTTAAAAAACCAAAAACATGTTTCATTCAGGCTGTTTTTCCAGAATGAATTATATTTAAATAAACCTAACTTTTATAAGAAATAGAAATCTTTTACAAACACATACTTTAAAAAAATTATTTAAAAGCTGGGGGGGAAATGCATCGTGGAAACTAAAGTAAGATGAAGCGTTTCTTTAATCTTCTTAAAAGATTTGCTGATTAATTAAGTTGAACAATTTAATAACTGAGGAATTAAAGATCAAAATTATATAGCAAAAGAAATTTTAATCAGTACAATAAATATACTAAAAATGAAAATTTGATTTAAAATCAATCCAAAACTGAAAAGTAATTTCTACAAAGAAATTTGCAATTATTTCAAGGTTTCTAAAAAATAATTTTATTCATATATATCTTGTTGTTGCTGTTGTAACTAATCTAGGCTTTCTGATATCATAGCAAGCACACGAAATTTATTTTGGCAAGGATGTAAAATTGCACTTTTCGTTGGCAAGAGCGTTGGTCATCATACAGGTGAGAATACGATTTTGCTTAGTTCTGCCCCCAATTTTGAAGCAGAGCACCCTGGGGGGGCGTATTGGCAGATCGCACATTCAGTTGAACAATGTTAAACGAATTACGCACACTGCGCATGCCCAGAAGAGAATTTGGCGCAATTACTACTTATAAATAATTTTAAAAGAAGATAAATAATTTAATAATAATTTTAAAAGAAGATAAATATGGTATATGGTTGATGTTCTGTTATCTGAACGCAGACAATTCGGGGTTTTAAAACTTGTTAGGTTGTAGTACGTTGCTTCATTACTTCGGTATAAATAACAATTGCAAACTCCCAAAATTTTCATTTAAGAAGGATTACAAAACAGGAAACATTACACGATGTTGTTTATTGATTGTACTTATGAGAAATAAAAACAATCGATTATTTATAATGCGTTCCATTCATAAATACTTTAACAACTTAAGGAATATAGCTAATTTAAATTACTGAATTAAAACGAAAGAAATTATTACAAATAACTGATATTAAATATAATGTTTATAAACAAAATAAACCAAAATGAAATGAAACAGAAGCAAGTGAAATAAGCAAAAAAAAAAAAAAAAAAGGGCCCATAAGAGTCGCTAAAGCCTACATGACGAACAGGCTTGTGCAGGGTTGTTTATTTTTATTCGCCAGTATTTTCTCCCACACTGTTGAGCATGCGCAGTAAGTGAAATTCGTTAACATTATCAACTCAATGTGGGGTTTGCCATTACGCCCCAGGGGGGAATGAGTCCGAGGGCTTCCCACTCCTCTTTTTCCGCCACCAACCTCTCGAGACAACTTTCCGCTCGCCGAATATTTAAAGTGACCCCATGCAGCACAGACACTATACATTTGCAAACATCCAAGCATTCTCCGGAATTCGAACTCGAGTTCTTCAATAGAGCAGTCAGCATCCCTAATCACTATCCCAACTCGGCGACATTCATATATATATTGCATATATAACAGTTTGAGGGGATAGTAGTGCAACATATTTGGCTTGCCAGAATTCAAGTGCACACAAGTGTACGAAAGTTATTCTCCAATAGAAATTTTTGCAGATTGTTGTCGTTTTGATACTACGCTCTTTATTTTTGCAGCCATTGAATTAACGTTTTAACTTTATTCATTGATAAATGAAGTCATATGTATTATAAGCTGCATTTTCTCGATGTCGTGCTTTATGGAACGTTCGCATGAGGGCTTTGTGAGGCACAACAGAGATAAATGGAACTTCATTGCTAGGCGACCAGACTTTGCTAAGTTATAAAAATTGGTATGAGAACTTTCCCTAAATATTCTATCTATTCAGCTCTATGCCAGTCTGGAGTAAGGACAGACCTATCGCCGGAGGAAACACTGGCATTCAGTCGACAGTTTTACTCAATGAGCTGCACTTGTAGTAACGAGTGCATTTGAATTAGTGTAAATGGCAAATTGAGAACTAGGTATAAGAAACGCAGAGGAATGGATGTGAAGATGGGAAGCCAGCGAAATCTGATTCGCAGATGCCAGTCACGTGACCTTGTGGCATTAAAGATTGGTTGGAAGGAACATCCATGAGCCATTTAGTCTGATTTTAATCAAGTGGAAAATTTGAGCCTAATTGCCCACATGCGTATAGAACGCATTAAAATTTTCTGTCTTTATTTAAGTTTAAAAATATTCAAATAATTTTTTTTTAAATATCGCTTCATCACACTATTGAGACTACAAAAACTGTGTACGCAAAATTTTAGCTCGACAGCTTTTCGGGTAATAATTTTAAAATTGGTAATAATCTTTTGACCTCAGCTACAAACACCTTGAATGATCAAAATAAAAGCTTATAATGAGTAAGTCTGATTAAATTTTATTGCAGTTAAAGGAAATTTTGATCACTATTTTTACTGCCTGTAAGTAATAGTTACATATATTAAATGATATATATGATTAAGATTTCATTTTTACTTTTTAGCCTGCGAAAGCTTTTAAGAGATAAAAGTTTAGACCTTCATGCTGACGAGTCATCGCTTCTTTAATTGCAAGATTCACAACTTTGAAGTTTTCGTAATTTAAATGAATAGCGTTTTCGAAGTATTTGTGTACAGCTTTGAGTCTTTCTTTCACTTTTACTATGATTTTGTATTTAGTATTTGTTATTTAAATTAGTTTGTATCAAACTTATCATTTTTTAAATTTATTATTTTTTCTGTAAGTGTAATTCAAAGAATGAAGGCAGCAAATAGTGAAAGTAGCACATTTCTTGCAGCACTTCTTTTAAACCTATTTCCTCGAATTTCATTAGAGACATATTTCTCATTCAAACAATTCAGTTTTCACTTGTTGGCAACGCAAAAATACATAAAAACTCAAAGCATCTTCATTAAAAATTGTAAAATAGAGAAAAACATAAAACATCAAATACAGTCAAAAACAACTACAAAACAGTTTTTACAATTAAGATTAGAGTTTCTACGCAAAAACAAGCAATTCGTTCAAAGGGCAGGTACACAAAGTTTTTTCGTGCAAGCAATTTAAAGTATACCATTTTCACTATAGTACTAAGAGTTTTAAATGCAAGCAAACAACCGTCACATTAGGCCTAGCGCTACTTAAACTTTTAAATTAATGATAGTTCTACCACTGTTGCATGCAGATGAACTAAAGGCATAAAAACTTAACTGGAACATAAGAATAACATAATTCAATCACCTTTTAGAGCAAAAAATGTGCAGGTTACCAACATGTAAGAATAAAAAACTGAGCTTACAGAGTTCGCTAACGTTTAATGCAGCTGATTGCAATGACGAAGGGAGGTGCACAACTACATGTTATAGTAGTCCATATGCAAAACTTCAGCGTTCTAGGGCTACTCGTTTTTAAGTTTCACGAGATACGTGCATGCGTAAGTACAGACGTCATTCTTGTGAATCCATTTTATAGTCCGATTTGAAAAAAAAAAAAAAAAAAAGAGTCCTTTATTCTGTCTGTACGTACAGATGTCGCTCAAAATAGTTGTCCGAATGGATTCAAGAGTGGTCAAAATGGATGTTTTCGTTGAAATAGGATACCTCAAGTTTTTCGCGATTGCACTACTCCCTTTACGTCGTACAAGGATATACGAAAACTGCTAAAAATTTTAATCTGTAGATTCTATAAATGGATGTAAAATTTTATGCAAGCACTTTAAAAACTAAACTTTTACTTTCTTAATCTCTCTAAGCAATCACTGGCAGTTTACAAGACAGCCGTTGCATTGCGTATTTCATGTCATTTCGATATGGGGTTTCCTTAGAAGTAATCGTCTTATTAGATTCGCTCTTCAACAATTGTTTCTGAGCAATTTGCTCAACATGGGATAATGCAGAAAAACAAAGAAGTTTGACTGACGTGAAACATAAAGACTCAATCAAAGTCAGAATCTGTGGCATAATTTCAGATCATAATCTCACTAAAGAAATATCAGAAGTATGTTTCGACAACTGTCTAGAGTTTCATATGAGCGCTGATGCGAAGACAGCAATATATATATATATATATATATGTGTGTGTGTGTGTGTGTATATATAATGTTTTTAAATGAGTCCAGAAATTATAATTTCATAAAAGAATTTAACGATTTTAATAATAAACCAAAAATTTTGCTTTTTTGATGACCGTAATTTAATTAACCTTTCTAGTCCGAAAACATTGTGCTCGGAAAAACTCAGAAAAGAAGAAAAATATTTCGAAGCATTTTTTGTCTTCAGTGCACAAAAAACGCATTATTGTTTAACAGTGAAATACAGAATATTAAATATAGATCAACTTATATCTTTTCTTTCCTTCACAAGTCCTAACTACATTTCAACTATATTTATATTACTTTCAGTATAATGTTAAATTTTTCAACAAACGTTGAGTGATTCTTCTAAAATAACTTATGACATGAAAGCTGATATTAGGTCAGATGCCTGTTGTTTCATTTTATTCGCCCCAAAAAGGGCTATTAGTCTGAAAATGAGACTTTGAGTTGGTTTACTATAACCTCTATTTTTTTTTTTTAAAAAAAAGAGGAGGATTAGCAGATGTGAATGTCTGAGAAGACTGGTAAACTGCAAGCTCAGAGAAAGCGTAAAAAGCCGTAACAATCCCTTCTGGACAACCGTCTAAATCTGAAACCCTTCAGATTTTTTTAAAAAAAAGTGTTTTTAATGAAGAATCCAATGATAAGGGGAACAATGACGATTCTATATTATTTCTTTTGTAAAATTCCTTTTATCTTTCTACCTACGCAACGTAGACTCATGAATATTACACAACTATGAAAACATTAAGATAGGAGCTTAAAGTGATTTTATCACAAGATTACACAAATTAAACATAATAAATACTGAAATTTTTATATGAACTATTAGCATGAGTCCATATAGGAAAGAAATTGAATGAATTTTTATTAAAATTGATCGAATTAAAAAGTAAAAAAAAATTATTAAGAATTGCATTTATTACTTTTAAATCACTTAGTTTGTTAATCAACAACAGACGGAGTAAATCTTCAAGTTAAATATCTTAACACTTTTCGGAATGGTAACATTCTGGAGCGGCGAAGATAAAAATATTTTATTTCCGGCAGTGACAACGTATCGTTTTTAAATAGCCAACTCTGTTGATGTTTGAAAAAATATATATATTCAGTTTTGATGAGTGGCAACACTCTACAGCGCGGAAGATAGAATGTTTTATTTCGAGCCGTGGCAATACATTACTTTTAAATATCTAAGTTTTTTAATCAAAAGTCATTAGATTCGCCCAAAATATGAAATAAGTTTTAAAGAACTAGTTTGTACTATTTATTATTTTATTCAGAAGGGATTTTCCTTGACGTCTGTACATGCGTATTTACGTATGTAGGTATGTTGCTTAACTCAAAAAAGATTAGCATACATTAAATTTTATACATGAAATTGCTATAACATCTAGTTGTTACCTCCTTTTTCATCTCAATCAACTGCAACAAACTTATATAAACATAATATAAATTCAAAATAAAAGTAATTAAAGTAAATTGCATATAAAAGTAATTAAAAATAAATAAAGTAAATTACATGTAAAAGTAATTAAAAGTAAATTATACATACATATATATATGTATATATATATATACACACACACCGAGTTACACACACTTCTACCCGGGTCAGTGAGCTCAGTTTTTTTTATTCTTATGTATTTGTAAATTTTGCATTTTTTGCTTTCAAGGTAATTGAAATATGTTTGTCTTATATATGTTAGTTTTTCCTCCTTTAGTTAATCTGTATGCAATAGTTGTAGAATTATCAACAATTTAAAATTTTAGTGGAGCTAAGCCTAACGAGGCGGTCATTTGTTTACATTTGAAACTGTTAACAGACTAGTGAATTTTAAGTCAGTTGGTGCACCAACTTCTATGCGTTTTTGCCAGTGGAAGCGGAAGTAAACTTTCAATTTTTGCACCGAAAATTTTGTCTTCCTGCCCACTGGCCGAATGGGTTGTTTTGGGTTAGGAACTCTAATTTTAATCGTAAAAATTGTATTTTTAATTGTATTTGGTATTTTAGGTTTTTCTGCATTTTACGATTTTTAATGACGATATTTTGAATTTTCTGTATTTTTGCCTTGCCGCGAAATGGGAACTGAATCGACTGGATTAGAAATATATCTCTAATGAAACTGCAGGAAATAAGTTTAAATGAAGTACCGGAAAAAAAAAAAATGTGAATAATGCAATAAGCCGTAAGACTAAGTCATGTGTTGTCCATATCAGACATTTTTTCTTTTTGTTACTGATAAAGCTTAAATTTGTTTCATGGTTATTAGGAATATTTTCCCCTTCAAAGTAATCAATAAATCAGTTCTGCTTTATATTTCTTTTTTTTATTTAATTACAAAACTGCCCAGATTCCAATTAAGTTCAACTTTAAAAGCTCATAAAAAAGTTAAGTTTTTCGCGAAGGGCGTGTTGCCCAATGTCTGAACCAACAACAGGCGCACCCACTCTTACTCGGCATAAAATTCGCGGATTTTATAAGATATTTTCTTCCTTTTTACATCCCTTTGTAGTGTAACGGTAGCACAATACACGCGTGTTCGAGCGGTCCAGGTTCGAATCCCGGCGAGGGCATTGCACTTTGTTCACGCCCACTGCTTCAAAATAACCTAACGACTACAATGTTACTGTCAAACAAGTGAGATAACTTGCAACAGAGTTTAATTTTAAATTCTCACTTACAGAACTTAAATTCCCGTTTCCTGGGAATTATTTATGCAGCTAACTGTATAACAAAATATTGAAATTTACTTCAAAAGAACATTATTCATAGAATAAAAATTAAGAATGCGGTTTATCTGCAAATATCTTAGCAAATGCTTTTTATCAAGCAACAGTTGCGCTCGTGTCGAAAATAAATAAAATGCAAATGGTTTTAGGCATAAGTTCGACCGCCTCATTCGCGACCATGAGCGCAAACACGCATGCACCATTCGGACCGAATTATTCTCAAAATAGGGTGGAAAAATGGGGACTTTCTTTCCCTCCAGTACATCTCTTCCCGGAGAAACGAAGACTTTCACATAACCTTTCACGTCGCAGCAAGTGATAACGCCCCTTTTGGAAGAGTCTATGTGTTTTGGCAGAATGCCAGCCAGGGTTGCGTTTGAGACAGTCGAACTATAAGTTGCAGTGGATAAGTCTGTAAAAAGTTACTTATCCACGTATACGTAGACTACTCGGAGACTACTGATATTTATTTCACGATGTTTGTGAGAAAAGGACGCCAGAATGATGCTAATTCTGTTTCACGAAGTTTAAACTTTCAGATAGAAAGATAACATACGAGAGAGAATTTTGATTGAAACCTCGAAATGTTAAAAATTTGTAGTTTTGTAGATTTAAACACCCCAGTTAAGCCTTTAAAAACATAACCCATGATAACATGAATAAAGAAGTGGAAAAGAAAAGAAAACATCAAGCTCTAAGTTCACTTCTCACCTCATAATACTAAATGGGAAACAAAGATATAACTCGAAATCTTTATGAAAGTGGGGTCACAGATCAGATAAAATTAGACATATTAACTTAAAAATCTTTCAGAGCATTTAAATGGAATAATATCAAACTGTTAATGCAAAATCCTATTTAGGTCCTATTATATTTAGATATCTCAAAACCTAAAACTGAAATCTGTATATCACATAAAAGCCGATGCTTTAAAGCATATAAACAAAGTTGTGTCTCCTATTATGATTATTTTATTGTAATCTGAAACTATCTGCCGAAATCTATGCTGTTAAAATGTGTAAAAATTTGTTCCGAGGTAATCTGTCTGCTTTTTCGTGGAATTACCTTAAAGAAATAATAAATTAACATATTAGTTTTCATCTGAACTAACATCGCAAACAGACAGTTCGCCTGTATAAATATCCGATATAGATACTGATTAGGATGCTTCTTCTCTTATCCGCGACCGTAACAGTGGATTAGAACATTTTCTTTTCATTTTTTCTCTCCCGCCGATTGAGAGTTTCAGAAAATGAAGAGTTTCCCTGATATCCGAGGTGCATTCAGTAAGAGGTAAGGCCTAGACAAATTGTTTCCTATTAGAAACTTAGATATGCTGAATTTCTGAAATTGGAAAACTTTTTGTTAGTGGACGTCCACGATAAATTAGTTATCAAACATAGTTTTATCTTAACTTCTTCTCGTAATTAACTTAATAGAATAGTTCAGTACAGAATCTCCCTGATAAACAATACAGACAGTACAGTATACTCTCGATTATCCGAAATACTGTTTATCGAAACTAGTTGAAACTTATTTTCGAACCTGCACCTTTCGAATACGCGCCGAGTGTGCTACCTTTGTACCACTAAGGCATGCTGAAAGGAGAGAGAAAATACCTTATAACAAGTTACGAAAATTGCGTAGAAAAAAAATATCTCGAAATAAGACATGGGTTTTGTAGGGGAAATTCATCGAAATCTTCCAATCTCTGTTTCTCTCTACCATTTAGCAAACTTTTTGGGAAATATATCTCTTCCTGTAGACGAGGCTTGTGAGTCTAAAGCTCCTTCTACACCGAGGCGATATATTTTCGAGCAATTTTGTCTCGATATATGCAGCGCTTGCATCAGTTCTCTTCGCAGGGAAATACATTGTCCTCGCGACACCGCCTGCATCTCTTTTACAAAACTGACCAATAACAAGATGGGAAACAAAGCTGCTGGAGACTTAAATGAAATAACAGCCAATGAAATTGCGTATGGAAATCACTTGTCTAGAGAACAATAGCGGTTACTGAGTCAACGATATGCTTCTTTAATAATATAAATGTCACATGCTTTAACCTCTCCGATTTGCTTAATAACTCAGCTTTATCTGCCCAATAACTCAGCTCAGAGCAAAATTGCAGTATGTAGACGAAGTGCTGTCAGGAACAAGTTTACCAGGGAAACCTTTTGCTTCATCCAGCAGCTTTGTCGTCTCCTGTGGATGGACAATAGTATTTAAAATATTCTTAAAAGTATGTTCATCTAATGTTACGTATTTTAGTAACCGTTTTCTAAATGTAAACTAGTTATCACCTTAACTGCAATCCTTTTGCACAAAAACAGGTGATAATTCGACAACCTTTTTCTGAGCATTCCTTGAGGAAAGGAAAATACATAATTATTGATTGATTACTTAATGTCAGTGTCGATTACTTATCGACAGTCTGATCGATTATTTATCAACGCAACTATGAACAGTTGGGTTATCTGCCTTGAAATGGAAAAACTCTCAAAAATCAGATCTACGAAACTAGATACGAAGTTTTATATTCGGCTTATCATCGTAGAGAGGGGTATTTAGCAACATCGGATGGCAAAAATTTAATGTAAGTCTCTTCTGTGTACTTTAGCCACTATAGAACATGAGCTAAGAGAATATACGTGATGTGAATCTAAGAGAGAACAGTATTTAAATTAAGCTGAACTGTTAATAAAACGATAACTGTCAAATAAGGCTTCTCGCTCTTGTATATTATTTCTCTTAGTAACTCTGCTCCTGTGTTTATCCTGCACTGCCTCAACTTCTCTTGCTCTTATTGATTCTGTTTCAGTCCTAGATTCTTCATGATAAAAGCCTGTTTTGCGAAGGTACCTAGTCTCTAAACGAATAAATAAAAAATTCGTTAAAGTTTTACAAAATATACAATAGGTAATAAAACAAATTCCAAATTCTAAATTTGGGCTTCCAGATACCCATATTTAAGTGGAGGACTACGTTATTCAAAATTAGATGTCTCTACGTACCATTGTTTTTTCACAGGGCGAAAAATTTACATACATTTATGCAGATTCTTCATTAATTAATTTCTTTGAATGTAATGATGGGCTCTAATATTTAGTGGCAACAATTTAAAAAGGGAAACGCCGTTTATAGTGAACCAACGCAAAATGCCAAAGCGAAATTAAAAGCCCTTCTGGGAAAATTGCCCCTTTGGACTAATAAAATGTGACTTCAATAAAGATAGTCTAACCCACATATATTGTTAAAAAAGATAAAAGGATGTGGCTCACCAGTGAACGAAGAATTTAAAAGAAAAAAAAAATTGCACATTGTAATCTGATCTGCCTCAAATCATGGCTACGGATTGGCTGCACAAGAGTTTTTGTCCCCAAAGCTTTCATGCAACCGTTCGCCCCCAAAATACCCCTTTCCTTATACAAGTAGTCCTTGTTTCTTTGTTTCTTTGCCATACTACAGTTTAATCTCACCTCGACTATGAAAGTTAATTCTAAACATTTCTTTTTCGAAAACATAATACATGGTGTTGTTGTTATCAGTCTCAAGTCTGACAAAGGTCAGTACAAGCCCACGACATCCATCGTGGCCAAGGAAGGAGTCAAATGCGCCTGTCGTTGACAAGAACCTTGGGCACTATACAGATGATAACCGACTTAAGCTCAGTTCTGCCTCCATTTCTGAGAAAGTACATAAAATCTCTCACCTCTCTTTCTCTACCGCCATCCTCTCAAGAGGACTTTTGGCTCGCCACATATTTAGGATGATCCCATACCGTATGGACACTATACAGGCAATATACATTTACAAGCATCTATATCTGTTCCGAGATTCGAACCCGGGCCCTTCGGTACGGCAGTCTACGTCACTAACCACTATCCCGATTGGGTGGCATGCACGGTATTAAAAACATTATATACTAACTACATCGATACCGGAAAAGTATCGGTGTTTATAAACTTACTAGACAGATATGTTATTATTTAAATAAAACCAGACTACAGGATGTTAAAAAAAGAATGATCTTATTTTGAAATCCTACATCTGTAAAACCACGAGCTAGCAATAAATGATTTTCATACTATTTGAAAGGCCACCGCCTAGAGTATCAGATGACTATTACCCTCTAAATGAGCCACTGTTCACTTTAGCAATGTTGGTTCAAAATGCATGGGGCCCAAAATCTCGGCACTATTCTCTTGGCTCACAAGATTACATCGTATAAGGTTTGCGGCCCACCATAGGTTTAGCAGTACAGTCGCTGAGCACTGGTAGTTCGATCTGGATCCTATTCCAAGCGAAACAGCTGACTGGGTGAGCATTTTCGTGTTTTTTCGTTGCGTTACGTGGATACGAGCCTTTTTTCTTTAGGAAGTCCTCCATGAAGTCAGCCCTCTCTTAAGGCAGATAACCCTTGCGTGCTTTGCAATAGTAAAATAAACCAAATCAAATCGTACAAGGTTTGCTTTTGAAATTATATGTAAAGTAACGTGTTTGTTCCACCATTAGCTGTTAACCTGGATGATCTCAAAAACAGAATGACAGTTGCAATAATTTCTGTAGAAGGAGATTCTTTTAAACTCGTTCGGAAGCAGCAGCTGCGGAAGCTGTCTTGCTGTCCGCGCATCAGATGGCGGACACATAGAGTATTATAATGAATAAAACTTGAGAACTCACTTAATAATTTGCGGTTATTTTGATGCTGTAATGTAGTTATGTTCTTAAATACGAGTATTTGAATTCATGTTATTCTTTATTATTATTATTATCCTGTTCATAGGTCCATGATATATGAGGTAATTAATTATATTTTACTAATCACATTAATGAAAATACTCATGAAAACTATGAATCAGATTTATACTGATATCCAAGGTTTATTCTACTCTTTGCCTAGTCGCGAAGCAGCAGTTACTTTTGCCCATAGTTACTATATGCTATACAGATCTCAACAAGCTCAGCGGCTGAAAATTATTTAAAACTTGCGCGACTTCTTTTAGGTATTATAAGATATTTGTAAAACAAAATTATTTTATTTTCCAGTAATCATCGGACAAAATTATAGAAAAATTTATCAATTTGCTTATGCATCTGAGCTTGACACTTATTAGTGTTACATTTATTATCGCACTTATTAGTGTCAAGCTCAAATTTGTTAGAATTTACTGAAGGAATTTACTGAAGCGTTTCCTTATACAAAAACATCTTTTAACACCGCCAAGCTTCCATGATGAAAAAACTAATATCGGTTGTCTTCTTAAAATTTATTTAAAAACTTAGCATAGGCTTTCTTGATTAATTACAATAAAAAACATTACAACATTATTACCGATGGGGAAAGACAACAGCTTTCCCGACGGGCAATGCGGCTTACTCTTCGTATTTTCTAACCAAAAGCTACCTTTTGCTCTCACAAAAAGGACAAAAAAAAAAAAAAAAAAAAAAAAAAAAAAAGGAGGGTGCCCATAACGAGCTTTTTCTTAATCTCTTTCACCCGCTTCCGCAGTGGACACTGTTGTTCATTCCTAAGAGAACCGGAAGTTCTCTAAGACAAACACCTGTTGTTGCTTGTTACAATCTGATAGAATTCTATTAAAAAAGTGTTAAATTTCTTTAGATTCCTTTATACTTAAGGCCCTATTTTCTATTAACTAGGTCACAGATCTTCTACAGAATTCTATAAAACTTTAGATATACATAGTCGCTCTGAGTTTAAGCATAGAGATTCTTTAGAGATATTTGTAGATATTATAAAGATTTCAGCGAAGATTCTATAAAATTTGCCCAAAATTTCTTAAGTTTCCATGTATAGAATCTTATATAATACGCACAGAAACAACTAATAGAATTCTGCTAAAAATATCAAATTAATTTCGCCGAAAAAAAATAGACCATATTTCTAAAATATTCTTAATAAGCTTGCTTCAATTTTCAATAAATCCTAAACTTTTTGGCATTTAAAAACAGTATAAAATCAATAAAATTTTCTTTTGGGTAAAAAGAAAGAAATATAAATTTTGAAATGATTTATGACGTCATAAAGGCAACGGGGAAGGGGGGATAAAAACTTTCAGATCCGATAATTAATTTTTTTTCTAATAAAAAATTTCAACATCGTTTTGATTTAAAAATATTTAAATGAAAATAAACATGTTTTAAATAATAGTTAATTTTAATTAAAATTAAAAACCTCTTTTTCATACCATACTTATACATTAATTAAAAACGTTAATTTGAGAAATTAAAGTTTTTTTTTAAATTTTCCTCTCTTTTAATTTACTTTATGATTTAAATGAATTCACGCTTTTACAAGATTTAATTTTCGCGTTATATAAACAATTTTATAGGCGATTACTTAAAAATTTCTTTAGTAATTTTTATAGATCTTTGTCAGCCTTTATAAAAATCTTTCGTCAGAGTTCCTTCCAAGCAGACCACGTCAAATGAGAACATTAATTTTTTTCATGATTGAATGCTTCTTATTATCGCGTCAAGCTTTGCTATTTTTAATTCATTAGAATTAATATTTAGATTTCTTACACTATTTTTCTTTAGTCAATTATAAACACGTTTAGTTGCAATTTTGCAGTTAATCATGAAGAGTTATGTTAATCTATAAATATTGTTGCTCTCGTAATAGATTGAATGTACGCAGAATTAATGGTAGTTTGATAAAATTTATTTTACCAAAAGAAGTACTTCATGGTTCTGAAACTGTCCACAGAACTAGTCGTACAGCTCTTCACAGTATCACAGAGTGCAATCAGTTATTATACTTCAAACTACTAAGAACGTTAAACACAACGCAATGCAAAACGCATCTAAAGAACGAAGCTAACACGGATATCTCAATACACCGAATTCGTTTCTGAAATAACAACTACTACTCATCAGAAACTGATGCTCTCATCGGTCTTATATAGTTTTTCTAAGGCCGCGGTAAGATCTCTAGTACTTTTTGAAATTACTGGAAGGCATATGAGGGCCGGATACCGTTGCAACTACACTTGGAATCAATTATAGTTATTAAATTACAGTACTCATTACAGTTATAAAGAGGCTGGACAAAAATGTCTCCGAATTTGGCAACGGAGATTTCTCGCCAAATGTGGCGACAAAAATCACCAGCTTGGTGATGTCTCGCCAATTTAGAGAGACAGCTATTTACTCAATGTTAAATAGACTAGGTCTTGTATTCTTAAATAGACTAGTTAAATAATGTTAAATAGACTAGGTCTTTCCGACAAAAGATCGCCTCTTTAGATTTTCATATTACATTAGGCAAAAAAAAAAAAAATGCTAAGATGCTACAAATTTACATATAATTTCACGAAACTTTTAACTTATGTACAAAACTGGTAACAATATTAATAATTCGCGATATAAAGAAACAAGTCACATTTTAGTCTCAAACATGTTTGACACATATTTCGAATTTTACGCAATAGATGTAACAATTCACCTTTTGAAGTAAACCAACTGGTTTTACTATTGGTAACTACAACTATTGGTAATTCAAACTGAGTACAACTATTACTGAGTACAACTTTACAACTATTGGTAATTCAAACTGAGTACAAGAATAATTACCATCATTTGTGCCGTCATAAAAATCATTTGCCATAAAAATAAAATTTCACTACCAAATTGCTAACATTTTAAAGCACATAACTAGACTAATCAAAACTTTTCTACCAATTTTTGCATCTAAAGACAGCATTTAACGTCAAAGTCAACAACTTCCTGCCATAAACGAACTACATTGTTCTTTTGTTTTAAAGTTCTCGCAACTAAGTTAACTAACCCTTCACACTCTTATTTATATGTCACAATTTTTACAGACTATTATTCTCATTCATATTCCCATCTGCCGGGAATACGAAATTTTAAAAAGTAAACGCAGGAGAGGGAGGAAAAAAATTTCATTATACAACACTGTCCTTATCAGTCCTTTCTAGGGACACTTAACGTCATAAATCTTAAGTCAGAGAAAGATGGCTGCCTCGCGCATGCGTCGTAGCCAGTAGACCGTGTAGTCTACGGTTTCATGACAGAGACCAAAATGGTCCATCTGGGATGCTCGCTTCTCTTTGGGGGTCCTGTCAAGTGACGTAATAGGCTATATTTCAGGTGCTAAGCATTCGGAGCAAACAATGAGTTCGTATGTGAAGTGTTACCGAGGAGAGAGGGTGAACTTAACTGCACAGCTTGTGCGTGAAATTTTAAGAACCATTAGGGGTACGACGATGGGAGAATTTTCGTTCTTAATAAAGTATGCAGTCATAATTTACCAATAATTAACATATTTATGCCATTTGCCGAAAGCAAAGGACTTGAAAAAATTTATTAGCATAACAGACCACGGATTCGTCAACTTTTCAGACTACAATCTTGCATTGCCCAAATACCGAGGGTCTATCTGTGATTGCCTTATTAGTCAATCCGTATTATACCGAATCCAAAAAACAGTTATCATAATTACAAGCCAACTTATAACAAAACTTTAGAATCGTTTCGAAAATCGTTGATACATGACCAGAATGAACTATTTTTTACTCTTAAAAGATAATTTGAGACACCAAAAGATGAAACTGGAAGAAAAACACAATAATGTGAAACATAAAACCAAGCAAAACAGCAGACTTATTTTAACCCAGATTTTGAATAGAACCCTATCCACTTCGAAAGCCAGCATACAAAAGTCCTTCTTCCTCGGAAGCAAGGGAAATTTGCTAGATTTCATGTGGTTTTTTTTCCTTTTTTTTTTTTTCTTTCTCTCTTTCTCTCTCTCTCTTTTATTTTTTTAAATGTATTGAAAAAGTGACAATTTAAATTTATGCATAACTTCAGAAACGCAAGATGAATTTTTAAAATTACATTTGACTTTTATAAATTTGGGAATAATATTTCAACGTTTGCACAGTAAGGAAACACTTAAAGCAATAGAAATAAAAAGAAAAACAATAAAATAGAAAATATTAAATTAAAAAGGAAGCTTGTGAAGCAGCAATGTTGTAAAAAAATGGCAAAGTATTACAAATTAAGAAAATGTCAAATAGTGTAACAAAACTATTTAACCGTAACCGAATTATATTGAACGCCACCGAGCGGCGAAGACGAACAGTCTAAGTCAGTCGACCTCCAGCCGCGAACACGTTAGGTTGTCATATAATAGATGTCTGTAATTCAAGTGTTTCCGTTATATGTTTAATATTTATGTATATTTCCTTGTACCCGTTCCTGTGTGCTCTGTTAATAAATACTTCTAAAGCTAGCTGGCGTTCGTGTTTATTGAGGAACGGCTACAACAGAGTTAAAAGGACCAACACTTATAGAGAAATACAACTGGAAAGAAAAACTTACCAACTTCCCAGAATCCAACATCAACGTAAAATGGCGATTCAAAAACAAAATGGCTCAAGGAGGCAGAAGAAGAAAGCTGAGAGAAATTTCTCAGAAATGCCAGCTGGTAACAAAAGTCCGATTGGAAGAGAGATAGGCTGGTTGGTTTATTTGATTATGACAAAGCACGCGAGAACTATTTGTCTAAGGGAAGAGATGATTTCGTGAAGGACTTTCCTTCATTTCTACGTTACACATGGAAAACTATGAAAATGCCAATGCAGTTAGCCTGTTCGTGGGATTCGAACCAAGGTCGAACTATCAAAGCTCAGCGACATCAACACTCCGCCACTGATAGGCCAAAGTGGAGGAGAAACAAGCATATGTAAAATTTAAAATTAGGCAAAACAGCAACCTTATTTTGAGTAGATTTTGAGCCTTCTCCGTTTAGGTTAGGTTAGGTTATTTGAACATGCTGAGGGTTATTTGTCTAAGAGGAGAGATGCCTTCGTGGTGGTCTTGATGGGAACTGGCTCGTATTCGCGTTGTACATGAGCCCTCTTCGAAGTCATGCTGTGCATGATGCTTTGTGGTAAGAAACGTTTGATTACCTGTTAAATAGATAGGAATTTATTTAAAATTTATGCTAAAATAAGGCTGCTGTTTTTCTAATTTTTAACAAATGAATATGGAAGAAAAATTATATTTCCTTTCTTTCTTCAAGAATAATTCTTTTTATTCACTTTCTTTCTTCATTAGCTAGATAACTTTAAAATCTGACATTAAACAAATTGAACTTGAGGAGAAATTAATTGCTCTTTTTCGGTAAAAAATACCCTCTTTTCAGCGGGGTGTACTATGAAGCTCGGATTGAAACTCATATATATTGCAATGTCGCTAAACTTGTGTTTGCAAAATAGCGAAACCTGCATTTCGCTTTTCGGAAGTTGAATCATTATTTAAAATTAAATTAAATGACGTGATTCTTTGCGTGTTTGCTTTAAAAGTTATTAAACTCATATTCGCTTAATTAAAAGCAGACCGCTGAATTTTGGTAATTCGACCCGGGTTCGAACGGGGTTGGACACGTGGCTGATTTTCGTGATTTTTTCCCATGTGTAATGTGAGTAAGACTTAACTTTCCTCTGAAAGTTCTACACGAAGATATCCGTCCCTTAGGCAGTATTTTTGCTATAATCAACTGACCTAACATCTTTGGTGCAGATATCTTTCTTCACTGTTAAGGTAACTTTCCTGGGTACTTTAAAATGGTTTAAACGTATACATGTAAAACTTCAAGATATGCTGTCCTCGCATAATTGCACTCCATTTCTGCGATAGGTTTAGTAATAAAATGGGTGAAGCTCTTGAATATCGTCAAATTAATGTATTCCTTTTGTAGAAATAATAGAATATGTTAAAGAACCTCTGTAATATGTAAAATAGGTTTCTTTAGTATGAAATGAATTAATATCTCGCAGTAAGCGGTATGTTTTATATGCCTTTCGCACTGCTCTGTTCTTCACCACGTTCATAAATGTTTAGAAATTGTAATATTATATAATTTGTGATGTGTAATTTGAAAAAGAAATTGTAAGATCTGATTATGTACTTCAGTGTGCAAATTAATTGGACAAAGCCATACTTTTTGATAATTTATGTACGTACCTTCACATAGAGTGATAATAAAATTAATATGAAATGTGTCTTTCTTTGGCAGAAGTGACCTCTAGAATGCGCTTAAGCATTAACTGTACTAGTCTTGGGTATATATTTACTTCTTTATCACAGAACCACACTTTTATGGAATCTTATTTCTTAATTATACGCTCTTTTCTCGTACAATCCATTTTGGTGATTAAGATGTTCCTTGATAAGAGTGTGCCGCAAACTTTCGATCGTATTTAAGTCTGGTAAATTTTATTTTCTAGCTAGAATCTTCTGGCAGATTTCGAATTAGTCATGTTGAAAAGTTTTCAAGAATGAAACAGTCTTAAGTTTCAAAATTTCTAGATCCTTCGATGAATTCGTCATTCCATGAACAGGAACTAGTGCCATCTGCAAAGACAAAAATTCCAAAACATCTGTTTTTGAGGGTATTTTACGCTTTGCTGGATATGTTGAGGTCTTATTGATTCATCCTTTCTTCGTCTAACAATGTTAGATGTGTAACCCTGCACAAATAAATGAATCTCATTGCTGAAATGAGCTTTTTACAGTCATTTATGGTACAAAAGATTTGTATTTTTTGGCCCTCAATAATCGTTTTTGTTTCATTCGACATATCAAAAAATGATTTTTAATTGGCTTTCTCGCATTCCGTCTAGCAGTGAGAAATCTACGCCTCACAGTTGAAGGATGAATATTGATGTCAGTAGACAACAGATCTATTTCAAGATCTTTGTTAGTTTTTTTTTTTTTTTTTAATTTTTAATACTGTATTGATCAGATTTTTTGCTTTCCTTAACCTTTCACATTTGTACTTCTTTTCTGGAGAAAATGATCCCGTTACTTAGTGCCTCCCTAGAATAAGAGAAACACTCAGTTTTTCAACTCCAACCAAAGAAGCAATATTTCTGAGTCATTATGTGACTGTTAATCTTTTCTGTTTTTCTAGGCATTCAATCCATTTTAACACTAAAATGAACGAATGCAAAGAGCATTTATGAAGTATACAAAGGTAACTTCCTCTTCTCAGAAAAACTAAATTAAAAATGGTGCAATGATCCTAATTTATTGTCTAAACCAGTCTAAAGTAGTCTTAAGCAGACATCCGGATGACATTAAAGCTTTTAAAACTGCTCCGAGGGACCTGCCAGCTGGCAACCGACTTTAAATTCCGTGAAAGAATCGCTCTGTCCCAATTAATTTGCACACTATACTATTTACAAAGTGTAAAATATGATTTTGTTTCTGGTATACTAATCTGTGCATCTTTATTTTGTAATCTAGTAATTAAAACATATGTAAATAGAAATAAGAAATAACAAGAATGAATTACTTTTCCAATGGGTAGGCGATAAAAGCAGATACCTCACACCGGAACAGCTGCCTGTCTCTTAGTTTAATGTACTGCACCCAAGGTTGATACAAAGATAACGTGATTCGGCTTTCAAAAAGCATTTCAAAGACGCCAGTGAAAATGCTCTTCGACCGACGTTACAAATTTCAGGATGCCTCCCTATGAAAGCGGCACAGCAGGGGCCGAATATTCTGGGGTGCTCGACTCAGAGATATAGAGGAGGTGGGTAGAGATCACTATAGCACCCCGACGCGTGACCAGCGGGTGAAAAATGGCCCTCGGTCGCGTGGCGGGACTGTTGACTTCGCTGCAGTTCGCCGCCCTCATTTCGTCACCGCTAAGATCGAATAATGCATGGGGTGGAAGAAGAACCCGCCTCCACCCCGGGATACCGCACGTGAGAGTCCATTTTGATTCGAAATCAACAGAGACTAAGGGGATAAAAAATAAATAAAATACTGCAATCTTAATACTCCAGTTTACAATTTAACGCCTCAAAGAAGAAGAAAAAGAATAAAATGTTTATAAGCTTTTAAGCAGGTAAAAGAAATATATATATACAAACACTTAGGTAGCTTCTTTCTTTAACTATAAAAACAATAGCTACTCTTCCACACTATTTTTTTTTTTTTTTTTGGTGC
>KK122492.1:140173-157037 GCA_000611955.2 Stegodyphus mimosarum
TCCTCCGAGAAACATGATAAATCAAATAACAAAAATAATAATAATAAAGAAAGAGTTATATTTGTGGCATCTTATATGACTAAATAAAGTTCTAGAAACTGAATTAAGACGTAACAAATTAATAAATATTGCTCTACTAAAAGAATTACATGTGACTAAATAGAAGGCATAACATTAAAAACATTTAACATAATACAGGCCATTTCTTTCTAAAATACATGAATTAAAACAAGTAGAGTCTAAATGTTGACGGGCAGTTTGGGAAAGTTCAGAATCGCGAAAATCGCCAATTTGAACTCGACAAGTAGTTTTTATTTTTTCATCTGTAAAACTACTGCTAAACTACGCCAGGATGGTTGCGTCAATACGTAAGTACCCTTTGCTCAATTCCATTAACCCAAACTGCCGTAAATAGGTAAAATGACTTAAAAATGAATAAGCAACGTACTTAAAATATTGAAAAGAAATGCAAATTTTATGCATGGTAAATGAGCAACAACTTCTCTATATCGCGGATACAGTTTCATAGTAAAAGAAAAAATAAATAAATAGGCAAATCTGAAACAATTGGAGGTAACTTCAAAATACGACAGGACTTAACTTTGTAAACTCCTAGTCTGCAGTTCATTGGCATTGTTATTGCAACAGCGTATTCTGCTATTATAATTGAGCTACCGTATCGTTTTTGTATTGCTACAATTTATATCAACATTACAGCTGCATTATGTAAATATTATACTACATTATACTACTCTATTGTCGTATTATCTCAATATATGATTTTCAGTAGCATGAAACTACATTTAGTATGTCAGGACTGAGTGTTGGGTGCATATTCTTGGAAAACATCTTCGTGACAGCTTAAAGTCCTGATCTTCAACAGCGAGCTGAATGCAGCTATGTTCTGTGGTAGAATACTGTGAATAAGTGGTAGAAGAACTACACTTCAGAGGGATTTAAAATCCTCTTTTATTAAACCACAATTATGTACAGCCACTTCTGTATCCCTCCCCAACTCGAGGGGGATACAGAAAATAATGACCGCCACTTGGGTCTAAACTGAACAATCAAATTTAATTTAAACTAAAGCTAATTAGAAATTAAGTAGTCGTTGCTCACAGAGCTATGAACGCGAGGTTGGCCTCTAAACTAAATGGTGCGTAGCAAGATTTAGCTAATACTGACGCACTTAGAATTACTTCAATAAGTAATAACGTAACAGCGCTACGGCTTAGAATTTAAATACTGGCTGGTCAGGCGAACGTTGAACTGAGTAACAGTGGTCTGAGACTAAAAGCTCTCTCACACTGAGAGATTCTTACCTCTTGCTTAAGTAGAACTTGGCTCCACTTGAAATTAGCATAAAGCTGAAATGCGCGCTTATTGTAACGGGAAGTTGAAATGAGAAGAGACAGAAAAAGTCAAATTAAAATAAAACTTTGTTAGTTTAAACTAAAACCTTACAAGTATAGTGTGTGAGAATCATAACACAGAACTAATTATCATTTCGGTGCGCGTGTAGTACGCGTTTCACAGCAAGAAAAGTAATTCTAATACTATACCTTACCACTATACAAATGTAATATGCTACGTAAACATTGTGCAGAATGCATTTAATACCGTAACTGTATATATAGTTATATCATATATTAGAAAGCATTATGACGTTCCAGTTCTGTACTATATTTTTGGGGGGGAGGGAGGAAGGCGTGCATATTGGGCCAAAGTAAGTAAAACACTGTAAAAAAATTTTTTTCTAGTGTTACTTGAGTTATGTAGCTTTTATTTGAAAATTCAGCAGTTGCCACTTATCTGTGTATACTCTACAGTTTAGCCATACGGACTGCTATTTTGTTTACACTACGAATTCAGGTTAGGTTAGGTTGGCGATTTTTACCCCAAAAGGGCGTTAGCCGAATGGGTTATTAACCTCGAAACGGGATTTGGCGGCGTATTACTTTAAATGACTAAATCACTTTTCAAATTGTTACCACGAAATATAATCGCCCTGTATTGCTTTTAAAGAAATGAATGTAGGTATGTTTCTCACAATATAAAAAAAAAAAAAGATTGCACCTAAAGCCATCAAATTTTGAATAACGCAGTCCTCCATCCAAATAAGCACACATGAAAGGCCGAATTTTAAATTTTATATTTCATGTTTTGTAAAACTTTAACGAATTTTTAACAAACTCAAAAATTTGAAAGCGATTAGTGGCAACATTGTACGAAATAAAACATCATTATCTACAGCCAGCGAGGCAGTCTATCAGAAATTCTACAAATATTGTTTTTAAATATTTTATGGCTTTGCTATTCAACTGAATTTTATGAGGCGTAAGTGCAAAGAACGTGATATTTAATTAATAAATTTAACACACAAGACGTTAATAATAAAAACACAAAAAAAAGTTTTGAAAGCCATCTTGCTGAGAAAACTGTACATTGTTATATGATAAACTGGGAAAAGACTGAAAAGAATGGGAAAATGCAGGCCAACACTTAACACTTCATCTGAAATTGTAAACACACACTGCTTTTAAAATTTTGCAGTGTTGCTGTTGGTTTTTGTTCGAGCATATTACGTAGTATGACTGGAAATAAAAGAAAAATGAATCCGAATATGTCAGAATTGAAGAATGTCCTCTTTATATTATCAGTGCTTTCACGCAACTCATATAACGATAGCGGAGGTCTTACAATCCTTCTTAAAATAAGATAATATAAAAATTATAAATTTCAACTAAGAAGAGATAGTCTCGGTAGGAAGTACTTCGTGCAGTCGATCTAGCCATAGCATCTACGACTTAAACTTCTGACAATTAAATGTGATTTTGATCTCGAATTTAAAAATTATGAATTTAAACTAAGCTCTGAAATAGCCAGCGATAAATGGCCAAGAATTATTACTGGGGCTATGGTATAGAAGAGGCATCTGAACTTATCTCTTGCATTGAAAGTTCGCCTATCAAGCTCTTCTGTTTATTTCTATTCATCAAAAGAGCCAAAATTAGCAATAAAAATATTGATAAATTATTATTAGTGACAAAAGAAGCAGCGGGTACTTATCAAAAATATTGCAATCGGTTAGAATAATTGGTATCTATTGTATTTGATGCTGAGACACAATGATGATCTGCATACTATGGCGAACGCTAACAATCCATTCGTGACGGAACTATCGCTTTAAAAGAAGAAAATAATCTCGATACCAGTCACCGTGTGGTGGGTTCAAAGACAGCCAGTGCATAAAAATGCATACGAACTAAGTCTTGAATGAGAAGCTAGTTGATGAAAAAACTGCCGAGTTACTAGAGCATCCTTGATTTTCATTTAGCACCTCAAAAACATAATTTAGCCCTTCTCCAAAGTGTGTCTATAAGTCTCTCTAATAGGTAGCTTTATTTACTGAGTGAAACTGCAAATTTACCTGAAGCACAAAAGATGGTGCTTAAGCACACGCGTGAATGAAAGGGGGTGTTCATTGGAAGTAAAACCTGTTCGACCGAAATAAATAGCATGCCGTACAAACTATTTCCAGTCCATGCATTTTTTTTATCATCCAGATTCCAACAATATAATTGCTTACCGCATTAACAAAATGATCCAATTGAGAACTATATAGAGTGGTGTATGAACCACATAGGATTTGCGAAATATATAGGATATATTTGAGAACTATATAGGGTGGCCTATAGGATATATTTAAGAACTATGTAGGCCTTTTTATAGGAACTATGTAGAGAATCATGTGTATTGTATCTACTGCAACGACTCACAAAAAAGGAGTTCATATCGTTTTACCTTTGTAAGGTTTATTATGGAGCTAGACTGTATAAAGCTTATGCAAAAAGAATTTCTACAAGTGGGTTCCCAGCTTGTAAGAGTCTCATAAGACAAAGAGCCTTGGCATTTAACTAAGCACTGTTGGCCGTTCTCCGTCGTAGACAAGACAATAAATTCATAGAAATTGGCTCGTATGCAGGTAGCGGCTTCTCCGGCCACCGTCATCTCATGTCCTGCTCTTTCAGCAACTAATCATGAGCTAAAAAGGAAACTCTCGCTTGTTTCTCTTAATCTTCTGTGGATTGTTGTTCCAGAACTTTAGGTTGTTTTCGAACTTTTAAAAACGCTGTTTCATGTCACTAGAGCATACTTATTGAAGTCCTCTATTGAGGTATTCATTCCACTTTTGCCATGGTGATGTTTACCGAGGCTGGATTCTCTGAGTATCCAAGGAACGGAATGGAAACGTTATCCGTCGCCTGCTGTAGATGCAGATGGAAGCAAGATCGGCACCTGTGCATTCTCGATGATACGCTAGGTATTTTCAGGCATTGCTAACATGTAAGCTCTGCCCCAGTTTTGATAGAACACTCTGAAGCAGCGGTTTGACGATGACTCTCTTCATGTGCTACAAATTACTCAAAAAATATTTCGTTGAGGCTCACAGATTCGTTGAGCTTCGTTGAGGTTCCCTTGCTCACAGATTTTATATTTACAAAAATATATGCCTTCTCTGGGATTCAAATTCGGATCCCATCGCCCTGTCAGCGTCACTAACTACTATACCACCTGGGCAGCTTGTCGCCAGCTACAATGGTGTTGGTGACAAGCCGCACAGGCTGCTGATACACAACAATAAAGGTTGAAATTTCATATGTGCGAAGTATGTTGAACAGGAAGCTCTCACGCCCACTAGAAATGCTTATAGAAGCTGTCCTTCCAATTAAGCCTCAGTTTCTGACCATAACGGTACAAAAGCAAAGAGTGGGGTTATAAGGTATTTCTCCCGCCTTCTTTGCATGCCTTCGTGGAGTAGTAGTCAGGACGCTCGACACGTATTCGAGAGATTCGTGGTTCGACTCCCTGCGAAGACGTTGCTCATTTCTTCGATTTCCTTGTTCGTTTCGATTTCCTTGTCTCTACAGGGCATCTGAAAGTTGGTAAAGGAACTCAGAGATACTAAATGAAACGTTACACTATTAACTTTAAATAACAACAAAAAGGAGGTGGTTATTGATAGTAACTTTATGTGACTGTGAAATAATAGCATACACATAGACATTTAGCGCAGTATTTAATACGGATAATAAAGACATCAGTAACCTTGAAATTATTGTTCGACACCTACTTGAATGCATTGTTCGAGACGATGTGTGAAAGCTTTTATAAAGTGCCTCAACATATCCTCTGGAATAATGTTAGGGGGCAGCCATTATTGCGCTTGCCATCCATTGCGCCGTTCTGTTGTTACCACATTGTATCCTCCAGTTGCCCCTTGCTCACAAATCTGCCGATCTGCATTGTTCCGCCGCAGTTTTCTCTAAATATGTATCACAGAGTCTGTTACAACGAAGGGTTTTCGCAATCCAACGTTGTAACGATCAAAATCTCCTGGCATAATAATGACTTTCCCCTAGTTCTCCACGAATGAAGGTAAGCCGCACATGTGCGCATGTTTTCGTGCAATAAGAGCACACTACATTTTTATAGCACTTTTTTTCTTCTCAACAGCAAATTATTTATCGAAACTTTTGCCACATAATTTGCAGCTTTTACTCAGAGATTTCATTGTTATCAGCAAGCGAAAATTTTTTGACTTTGAAAAGATTAGTTCATGAATGAATTTTTAAACTATCAGTGCAATTAATAAGATATTTACCGCCCTGACTGGCAAAGTGATGAGTATTGCTGGCTGCCGTATCGTTGTGCCGGGATTCGAAGCCCGAAGAAGGCTTAGATGTTGCGTAGTGTCTTTGCGACATGGAAGGGACTTCAGGAATTCGAAAGACCTCTGGAGTGGTTTAGTGATAAACTGGAACATCTGTGGGGAAAAGGGGTAAGAGACCTTTGGACTGATCCACCGAAGGATCCTCTTTCGGAATTGAGAAGGAATTGGGCAAAGAGGTCTAAGAGGGAACTGTCACGATAAGGTTCGTGGACTTGTTTTGATGTTACTGTCAGAGAAGTGAGATAAGTCACAACAGTAACAACAGATTTCTGGAGCCACTTTTAATGTAAATAAAGAAAACTTTTTTATCGCAATTTATTTTCTTTTATTTGTTTAGTGCAGTGTAAAATTATGAAATATCTAGTTGACAAAATTTGTATGATAGTTTCTTTATAAAGGGTATAATGTGTTTTCTCCCTCCTTTCTACATGCCTTCCTGGTGTAAAGGTAGCACACTCGGCGCGTATTCTAGAGGTCCAGGCTCGAGTCTCGGCTAGGGCACTGCTCATTTTTCATGTTTACTACTACAAAAATCTTGACGACTCTACAGTGGCACCCGAACAAAAAGGTGGTGGACAATAATTCGTCACTAGCAGGATTTGACGCCTGGGTCCCCTAATCCCTAGTTGCCCTTTAAATGGGGAAGTATATAAGGTATTTTCTTTCTCTTTTCTGCATGCCTTCAGGGTATAACGGTAACACACTCGGAGCGTATTCGAGAGGTCCAGAGTTGGAGTCCCGGCGAGGACATTGTACATTTTTCACCTTTCCCGCTTCAAAATAACCTAATGACTTATACTTACTTACTATAAGTGTACGATCGTCTTCTACGTAGATTCATGTCAAAATGACATACAAATTCAAAACTGTTTGAAAATTTGACTTAGGTAAAGAACATTCCTGAGTGACAGTAAATCAGAATCTTTGCCTTTTATTAAAGTTGCATATTCTTTAAAGAAAGCTGTTAAAAATAAGCTATTATAAGAAAAATAACTAAACACTTCTCTAGAAAATGTTTCAGCCGAATAACATTTGTTTTATCAATAAAATGGCAAAACATGGCAAACGGATGACGAGCTCATCAGCGGAGAAATATTCGATCTTTGAGACACGGAAAAACCACGAATCACAGAAAAAATCGATTTGCATTCCATTCAAGTACCTCAGTGAGGTTCTTTCATTTTCAACCAATTGTTGATTCGTCTTTACTAGGAAATTACTTATATAAAATCCTAGTAAAAATGACTTTCGGAAGATTTTTTTCACTGCCGACAAACATAAAATGTTCAACAATGATTCCCGGTTCAGACAAAAAGTGGAAAAGTCTCACAGTATCAAACACATCTTACACATTTAAAAAACAAACCTTTTTCCGATGGATCTATTAATTTGAATTAACCAAAATTCGTTGGTGGAGAAATTGACTAGAATTCGAACTCTCTTGACCTAATTCTTATCAGTTTCTCCCTTCGGAGGCACTCTAAGAGCAATGGTTAAAACTCAGAAACTCAGAAGAAGGTCAAGAACCACCATTACAAATAGATCAGAGTATTATTAACTAATACATCTTCCAGATGATATGCAACTTCTGAATAAGAATTTTTGAAACAGGCTGAAAGTTAATTATGAGCCCCGTGCAGTATATTGCATGGTCATTCCTTTTCTTCCCACTTTGTAGCACGTCGTTATTTGTTTATTAGCCTAAAAAGACTATTAGTCTCGAAACATAGTATTATATTGATTCATTTTTAATTCGTATCTGTTGCCGTTCGGCAAAATGTAAGATACTTATTTTTCAAATTAAATATGTCTATTGTTAATTAACAAATTAAAGCTGTTTAAAAGTAATGCAGTTCTTAAGAATATTACTTTTTCACTTTTCATTCGAATTGATTTAATTAAAAATGCATTTAATTCGCGATATATGTCATTTAAAATATTCAATAAATTTTTAGAATGACGTTGTATACTTTTCCTTTTTAAATATACAGAAGATACAGAACGTTTTCATATTAGTCTAGACATGTGTACATCTAAAATGTTTATTCCATGTTGGTCATCTCTATTGATAAACCACACTAAGATTTAAAAGAGTCCTTTTGATTGATCCTTTCATTTTTTCTTATCCTTTCTTTATTGTTGTTGTTCTTATAATAATACCAGTTCATTTTACTTTAATTTAGTTTCCACAAGTTTTATAATTTTTGGCAGTTTAATCAGATGCATATTTTAACATCTCTGAAAGTGTAATGGAATCTAATAATTGAATTTTTTTAATTACTCATTAGATGATTTGCTTGTTTGTTAAAATTTATCGTAGTAGTTTAAAGCTTAACTACACTTCGTACATTTTATGAATGATCACTTCTTCAGTTTCACAAGCGCAACAGCCTCTTACAGGCCTTGGCTGCCTCAGCCACGTGGTCCTTATAGCGTCTTCTGCAGCAACTCCTCTCCAAATCTTAATTTTAGAGTTTCTAGTCTCTTTTAATATCGTCTAACCATTTAATCGGTGGTCTTCCATAGCTCGGGATCCCTTGATTTTTTTGAGTGTCAATATCTTAGTGGGATTTTCTTCCGGGCTTCTCCAAATATCTTAATCCATTACTACGGATGACTTGTGTTACTTGTGGTTGCCTATAAAGCCTGTACAGTTCCAAAGTTATATTTTGCTGTCCAAAATCCTTTTTCCTGTACTGGACCAAAAATTTCTTTGAGGATTTTTTCTAAAACATGTCCAGTGAGCGTTGTATGTCTTTATTTAAAGTCCAAGCTTCACTTCTAACTTACTTAAAGATATTTAACAATTAAATAAA
Organism: Stegodyphus mimosarum; assembly: GCA_000611955.2. Taxonomy (NCBI): domain Eukaryota; kingdom Metazoa; phylum Arthropoda; class Arachnida; order Araneae; family Eresidae; genus Stegodyphus; species Stegodyphus mimosarum. The sequence continues at coordinate 148,724 of KK122492.1, forward strand.
ACTTGATCCAAACTCTTTTAGTTTGCTGTTGCAACTTATTCCACTGGAGAAAGGAGGATATTAATTTTTTTTGTTAGTAACCTCGTTTTACAGGTATAAATCACTGAAGAACAATCCTGCAAGTAAAATTAAAATCAGGAAGCTTTTAAACTTCAGAGCTGTGTTATAACTGCGACGTTTACATTGACCACTTTCGAGTTTAAGCGATCCTACTGTTTTGATATGGTAACAAACACCATACATCATTTTCTGAATTTTCCCGTCTAAAAAAATTTGAAATTTCACTGATAAGGAATTTGGTAACCATTCGTTTCCTTACAAAGTCGTTAATTAATAATATGCAAGTCTCTTGAAGATTTGTTTACGAACAGATTGATTAAAAACAGATCTATTAAAACTGGGTAGCCTTAAACTGCAAACAAACAAAATACAAGGAGATAAAAGAATAGCAAACATATTGTATTCATAATAAAGGCCAAATTTTTTAATACAATAAATTATCCTTCGTCAACTCTTAAGTACGTTCTGCAAGTGAATAAATTTCATATTTTGCTTCTGTCATGTTACTGATAAGAAATTAATTTTTCTTCGACTAGCTAATCTATCTAAACTCAGTTTAATACTGTCAATCAGGAAACAAAATCAAAAAAATAATAATAATAATAATAATAAAACTCCTAGAAAAGAATAACTGTTGTCTTCAAATAAAACGCACATAATGCTAATTAATTATATTTCAAATTCTGTGTCATTTACCTTTTGAATATTTATTATGCATTATTCTCACCAGAATAACAATCATTATACAGTACTTGACAAAAATATATCCAAACTGTCGAGATGAAGTCAACCTATCTGAAATTGAGATTTCTATCTCGATCGTGGACAGTTACTAAACGACTTGCTAAAAGTAAATGAGTCCTCTATTGTTATCTAACGAAACCGTTCAATAAGATAGCATTGATTGATGTTCCGCTTTGTTAATTCATTCGCTCCTCATTATTTCTTCTTTTAAAGTAATATGTATTCAATTATGCGTATACATCCATATTAAATTGATTGTCAGCAAAACAGTCCACTGGTATCATAAACAAGGCATCTGTGAAATAAATTTTAATTGAGGCGTTGTAATTCTAAGCACAGATTGAGGTATTATAGGCGTTTTATTGGGGCATCATAAACACGAACTTTCCTTGAGACGTTATAATTCTATAACTCTGACATTATAATTCTAAACAGCCGTTAAAATATGGTTCGTAAATAAATCGATTGTGACTTTACGTTACGTGGCACGTGACTGAGAAGGTTTGGCTTTCGGAGGGAATTTGTAAAAGAGACTATCTCATATTATGATATTTCCTCAGCATAACTAATAGTTTAGTCTGCGTCTTCCTTTTATGCCGAGTTTCTCCAAGGACTCGCTCATTCCAGAGATTTATTTAGATTCGTTTGGCAAATGATATAGTATAAATTGACAGAAAGATATTTAATGGATCATCAACAAAACAGTTCTATGATAATATAAACAAGACATCTGTGAAATAAATTTTAACTGAGACATTATAAGCCGAAACTGACAACATTATATTGATAATGCATAAAGAAATTACACAAAATGTTACATACTGTTAGAACTTAAAAACTTTAAGCTGGAGAATAAAAGGCAAAAACTGCCATTCAAAAATGGTTCAAAACTCATGAATAAAAAGTATTCATTTTTGCATTCTATATTCCATAAAGTCCATCATAAATTTTAAATAAGAGTTATAAACGACTTTTGGGGGTGTTACAAACACAAATTGTACATGAGACATTATAATTCTATAAATCTGGCATTATAATTCTAAACCATTATAAGTTTAAAATTTGGTTAGGAAATGATTAGATTGTGACTGATGTTACGTGACTTTACGTTATGTGACTCAGAAGCTTATTTTTTGGAGGGTATATGTAAAAGAAACCACCTCATATTTATAATATTTCTTGAGTATAGTTAGCACAGTTAAGTTTTGCATACTCTCTCTATGCCGCGTTTCGTCACACAGTCGCTGAGTCTAGAGATTTATTTAGATTTATTTATCAAACTGCATAATATAAATTGAAAAAAAGAATCGTAATTGGGCAAAACCCCTTGCGAAAATTTTGAATTGAGGCTAATGAAGCTCTATAGAAATGCCTTTGGAACTTTATATGCAATCATCTATTGAAATGCTTCTCTATAAAATTGTACAGAAATTATTGTACGAGCGGCATAGTATAAATTGAAAGAAAGAATCATAACCTTACGATATCCGTTACGAAAATTTTATATTGAGGCTAATAGAGCTCTTTAGAAATTCCTGTGAAACTTGATATGTAATCATCTATTGAAATGCTTCTCTATAAAATTGTACAGAAATTTAAATTTTTCATAGAACATAACTCTAAACAAGCATTGCTTTGAAAAATCATATAGAAATTTAACAAAGCCTTTATGAAATGATATCGTATAGAAATATGCAAAGTTTTCAAAAGCAATTTTTTAATTTATGATGTGCGTTATAGAATATAGAACGGGGGGGGACTTTTTATTGGTAAGTTTTGAACCATTTTTGAATAGTAGCTTTTGCCTTTTATTCTCCAGCTTAAAGTTTTTAAAGTATAAAAGTATGTAACATTTTGGGCAGCATTTTTGTACAATATTGTTTATATAGTAAAAAAAATTTAATTCGCTAAAACAATAAAGTGAATTTAATACGAAATCGTTTAAACGATTAAATTGAATGTGTGCTGTTAATTATAAATTTTAATTCTTGAAATAAATGGTTTTAATTTTTCTATATGTACACCTGATGATAGAAATATTTCTTAATTTTAGTTAAGCTTAACCGTTAATTAAAATACATTCATTTACACTTAAATAATTTTTCGAACGAAACCAATATGAAAATTGTTAATTAGAAAAAAATCATATCTATTCCGAAAGTTTTCATCCCCCTCTCCATATCATAGATAATCTCAAAATTTAGACAAAGATAAAAAATTCTATACCAAAATGAAAATTTAATTCATTCTTTTAATTCAAAAGGATAATTTTATGGATTTTATAGTAGTATTTGAATGTTCAAAAGCTTTAACAGGATGTTTTATAGAAAACTAAAACAAAGAAATTTGTTTAGAATTCTTTAGAATTACAGGCCAGTTTTCTGTAAGCTAAACCTATTACTTTATATAGAATTCCATTAGTTGATTCTATATACATTATACTAGATTCTATATATGAACACTTAACTAGGTACACTTTTTTAAATTTGCTCACAAATCTCTGTAGAATATCTATCTATCTATCTCTATATATATCGAATATTGGCATATAAATATGTATATACATCGAATATCTACCTATTATATAAATATCTATATAATTTCTCTGTAGAACATCAATACATAACTATGTAGGAGTTACACTCAAAGTTTCGTAAAGAAAGATATAAAAGATCATTCATAAAAGATTTATAAAAGATCTTTGATCTATTTGATAGAAAACTGGGCTATAATTCTAATGATTTTAAAAATATTTTGACAAAGGAATTTTTTAATAGAATTCTAAAAAACATTTTTGTCGGAATTGCAGTAGATAGGCTCTTAGTATTGTAATGGAAATTGCCTCTAATTTCATTACAGAAACCCTTCTAATTCAATCAGTTCAGTTTCCACTAAGAGGCGAGGCAAAAATACATAAAAACTCAATTTCCATTACAAACTGAAAAACATGAGAAAAACCTAAAACACCAAGTACAGTTCAAAAAAGTTCCAGAAAAAGAGTTTTGAAATTAAAATTACAGTTTCTACGTGAAAACAAACATCCGGTCAGCGTGCAAGAAGGCAAAATTTTCGGTGCACAAAACTGAAAGTTAACGTCTGGTCCACTGGGCAAAAAGACACTGAAGTTGGTGCACTAACTGTCTTAATTCACTGTTCGACTAAGAGTTTCAAATGTAAATAAATGGTGCCGCGTTAGGTTTAGCGCCACATTTAAATTGCTGATTACTCTACAGCTGTTATGCAAATTAACTAAAGGAGTAAACAACCTTAACGGGATATAAGAACAACACAATTCAATTACTTTTAAACCAAAAAATGCAGAATTTGACGACATATAAGAATAAGAAACTGAGCTCATATTTATGTTTGGTGCGGCCGCTTGCAACGAAACCCAGAAGAACCAGAATAGCAGTTCCGCATAAAAAATTTCAACATTCTACGGTTATTCATTTTCGAGCTGTGCGAGATACATACGTTCGTATGTCAGAAGAAATCTCTTCCGAATCCATTTTAAATCTATTTTATAACTCATTTCGGGAAAAAGAGTCCTTTATGCTGTCTGGACAAATGTTACCGGAAAGCATTGTTCAAATTGATTCGAGAGCGGTAAAAATGGTTAGGTAAAAATGGTTGAAATATGATACGCGAAACTTTTCGCGATTGCTATACATCCTTTACTTCGTACAAAGGGGTAAAAATTAGATAAATAATTAGATGTTTTGTAAAATGTACGAACTAAATGCAAGCAGCGAAAAAAATATTTAATTCATGTTTGTCAAGAAATATATTGTCCTTTCTTACAAATAAAATTAAAAAGTGATCCATTAATCCACCATTAAGCACATGATAAATTTGCCTGATAAAGGGGAGATGTAATTACCATAATATCCTGTTCTATTATTTGCTGTACAAACTGATTAACAAACTACGCGATTTAAAAGGGATAAATGTTGTACTTATCTTTCCTATTATTAATTACTAACTGAACCGGTGAATTGACACTAGTGGATTTATTAAAATCATTATGTATGTTTTTCGCTTTAGTCCGAAAAGGCTATGAGTCTCGAAACACGATATTGTTGATTAATTTTAAATGTCGTCCACTGTATGTGAGTCGTTTCCATTTTCATTCGAGTCTGTTGTCATTCAGCAAAAAAACAAAATTTTTATCAGGTTTAATCTGTCTGTTATGGATCAATAAATACAGCTATTTAAAACAATAGAAGCAGCTTCTTAAGAAATATTATTCATTTTCTTATTTTTTAATCGTATTGATTTCATTGAATTCCTGATATATCTAATTAAAAATAGAAATTTCTATAAAATTACATTACATAGTTTCATAAAATTAATAACATAGCAACCTCGAGTTTGGCGTAGATTTAAGTCAGGATCTCAAACTCAAGGTTTTTGTTTTACTAACTTTATGTTTCACTTGGCGTATTTCCCTTCTGCTTACATATTTTTCACTTTTCAGATTACAGAAAATACAAAATATTCCCACGTTGGTCTAAATGCATATTCGTCTACTACCTATAAAGTATTTCGCTAATCCACCTGAACCATTTCTGTTGATATCTCTGCTGATAAGCCATATTAAACTTTAAAAGGGCCCTTTTGGGCGACTGTTGAAATCTGAATCCTTTCAGAATTTTTTTCTTACTTATTAATTTTGTTTATTTTATAATTTCTCGTTCATTAATCTTGTTTAATTTTTTATTATTAATTTGATTCATTACTGGAAACACAAAACATGAGCAAAATGTTTTTATTTTCTTGCGTATTAATTATTTTTGTTTTAGTTATTAGGCCTTGCTTAATAACTAAAATTGCTTATTTTTGATTTTTTCCTTTCTTATTAATTTTGTTTATTTATTTATTTATTTTTCTTGAATGTAAATTTCCTTTCACCTTTGAAAACACAAAGCATGGCCAAAATTTTATCCATTTATTTTAAACAATCTGTGAAATGATTCACTAAAGCTGAAAGCGTAAATAAAAGAATCCAAATTCCTTATATTTTACTGGCAACAGCAAACTTGTCATTGACTAAACTCACTCTAACTCTTACCGACTAGGACAACAAACACTGACTCTACAAAAGCCACTCACAAAACCAATTCCGACATTAACTCACGTGGACTTAAGCCACTGTTGCCCTTCACGACTGTCCATGCTTGTCGGTAAAGGGCCCGGATTGGCCGGATTCCAGGCTCCGGAGAGTCATTTGTCAACTTCAAGTCTTCGTTTCGAATTTTGAGTCGGGAGATGGTCTCACCAGATTAGACGCTTACCTGCGCGGGATGATAAACACCGGCCCTCGGAATTATTTTATCAGATGAGGCGCCCGGCAACAGCTGTCTAATTAAAAGACTTTATTTATTGCTCGGGACCCCCTGAAATAGAAGCGCCTACTCGAGGCCCTCTCTATTCCAGAGAAAAAGAAACAAAGAGAGTTCTGCATTGGAAATTAAAGAACAGCAAAAGAATGTCCCCGGCCTAGGAGTCTCTCCATTGAAGAATATTAATGAACATTTTATAAGTGTCAGATAGCTAAATATTTAAATGCTCGATTCTTTTTTATTTTAGTTCATTTTATTTATTTATTTATTTAAAAGCTCATTTTTGAGCTGAAGAGATTATAAAAACGTCAAATTCTGGAACTTCGGATAACATCTGAATTTCACTTGAAGAAATTTGTAGCATTAATTTGAAAATTCGTTATTTAAGTTTTAAAAAAAATTAGATAAAAATCTAATTTTTTTTCACAGTTTAGTTCGTTCGCTGGCAACAACACGTCTTTGATTTAACCAACTGAATCCATTTGCTTTGCTTTTTTTCGCGTTTATTTTCCATAAGTTTTCTGGTATTTTGAGCCTATCCAACCGGAAATTTTTAGAGCTTATTACACTTAATTGCATATTTAAAAACTCAAAATAGCTTTAAAAGACGCAGGAATTTGTAGATGTTTTGCAGCAGACAGACAGTATTTAATTAAAAAAGTTAAGAAAAGCAGTTAAAAGCTTTGCATTATTATATATATGCTCTGAAATTCTTAAAACATGGTCTTCTAGAATAGTAATGAGGATTAGAATTTGAATTTTAACGAGCATAATTATTTATTAATTATCATAATATAAATTAATCTAATTCACTCGAATACTTCGTATTTGTAATAATTTTCAGTCACTGTAATTGGCTTATGGTAAGAATATGTTCTTCACCATAAACTGAAATAACGAAACATTTTTATGCCATGTTTCCATTCTTTTTTAAAATTTAAAATTAATATTTCATGTATGAAGTGGGTTCTAGGAATTTAAAAAAATTTCTTCTAAATATTCAGTTGTTCGTCAAATAATCTAAATGCCGTAACTCAGCTTTGGGAGGAATAAAAGCATAAGCAGGCCAATTCTTATGATATTACATTCATTTATAATTACTGAAAATTAAAATATAATCTTTATCAAAATGGCATGCATTCAGTCAAAGATCATTCAGAAAATTATTCAGGCTGTTTGATACAAGCAAGCATGAACTATAAATCAAAACTGTCAAAGAGAAATTTAAACGAATTAATTATAATGATTCTTATACATGTCATCGCAATAAGTTCTTCATTTCTTTAAATTCTAGTGCACTTTTATTGTCCCATCCCACTACGATTTTATTTTTAATTCACATATAGCCCACAAAGTTGTAAGAGCTGAAATTACTTTTTTTTATTACCTTTAATTAAACTTATATAACTTAAAAAGTTATTTTACATATTTTATTTTTTACTTTTAATTCCTAGGAACAGTACTAGTAAAAAAATCATTACCTCTTAGCATATATTCAGTTTATTTTCAACTAGGTTTTGACGGCTTTGATTTAAGAATCCATCAATATTACTTCCTTGGACGAAGTAAAGCAAGTATTGTAATCGCGAAAAATTTCAAGTATCGTTTTTCAACGAAAACGTCCATTTTTGCCTTCTCTTCGAATATATCTGAACGATTTTTTTTGCGTGACGTCTGTAGGTACGGACAGATTAAAGGAACATTTTTCCCAAACGCATTGTAAAATGGATTTAAAATGCATTCAGAAGGATTTCTTTGTGACCTCTGTCCGTATGTATCTCGTATAACTTAAAAATAAAAAGAAATAGCCGTAGAATGCTGAGATTTTGTATACGGGATTGCTATTACATCTAGTTGTACGTCTCCCTTTTTCGTTGCAATCAGTCGCACCAAACATATACAAACACATAAATATATATATATACATTGCCCCTCTGTTACTCGGCTCTGTAAACTCAGGTTCTTATTCTTATATGTATGTTTGCGCATCTTTTGCTGTAAAAGTGATTGAATTATGTTGTTCTTATGTCCCGGTTAATGTTTTTATGCCTTTATTTAATCTGCATGCATTAGTTGTAGAATTATCAACAATTTAAAAGGGATATCAGGCCTAACCACGCCACCATTTCTTTACACTGCAAATTTAGCAGAATAGTGAATTAAGTTAG
>KK122492.1:157859-186703 GCA_000611955.2 Stegodyphus mimosarum
TTTAAAAACTGCAGAAAACAAATGAAATAAAACAATATTTATATAAAATTAAGACACTTTTTTAGTAAGTAAAAGTAAAATTTCAGTGTTTATTTTTAGTGCTTAAGCAAATAAAAATTTAACTGCGCTGTTTTATTTTACACTCAAGTTTGTGAAAATTGCAACACCAAGAAGGAATCGTCATAATTGAATGCAATTTAATACACAGTTGAGTGGTAGTGGTACAAATAAATGATTAAATGTTCAAAGCAAACAAACAAGAACAAGAGATCAGAATCAGTATTTTGTGTGGCCACCACGCGCCGCAATAAGTGCTGCTACACGACGTGGCATGGAGTCAAACAAAGTTTGAATGTCTGACTGAGGAAGAGCATTCCATATCGTTTGTACGCGTACCCAAAGTTCGTCTGCAGACGCAACAGGACGAGGATCACGAGCAAGACGCCGACCAATGACATCCCACACATGTTCAATTGGCGACATATCCGGGGAACACGCAGGCCAAGGAAGAAGCTGTACCTGCTGCGCTGCAAAGAAGGATTTAACAATCCGAGCAGTATGAGGGCGGGCATTGTCCTGTTGAAATACAGCGCCTGGCAAGCTTTGAAGGAAGGGAACAGCTTCGGGCTGTAGAACTTCACGGATATACCGGTTGCTGTTCAGATTGCCCACAATTCGTAGCAATTGAGATCGTCTATGATATGCTATGGCGCCCCAGACCATAACTCCGGGTGTTCGTCCACTGTGGCGTTCGATAATGCACTCCGGAAGGTGGCGTTCACCGGCATAGCGTCTGACACGAATGCGGCCATCATGGTACCACAAATTAAAGCGGGATTCGTCAGAAAACACGACATGCTGCCAATCAGCACGCCAGTCTCTATGCTGATTGGCCCATTGTAGCCGCAGGCGGCGATGGTCGTGCGTTAGGGGGATCCTGTATAAAGGAGTCCGTGCGCGCAGTCCACACTGCAGCAGACGTCTACGAATTGATGAAGCACACAATGAAACACCTGTAGCTATTGACCACAGTGCTGCCAATTGTCTAGAGGAAGCTGTACGGTCCGTCCGCGCCATGCGGACCAGGTGTCTATCATCGCGAGCTGACGTCACATTTCGGGGTCCACTCCCGGATTTCCGAGTTGTCCGACACTCGTCCGTCCACTGCTTCCAAACGCGCATCACTGTGCTGCTGTTACGCTGCACACGAGAGGCTACTGCACGATACGACAATCCAGCTTCACGAAGGCCGATGATTCTCCCTCGTTCAAACTCTGTAAGTTGTTCAAATCTCGCTCTCTTTCGTCGACGAGGCATAAGTACAGATTGAGTTAACGTTTACCACTAGCAGATAACCACCGATAACCATACACGCCTCGCTACAGCCGTCTATTTATTCGGATCCATCAGCCGTTCAGAGGGCGCTGCTCAGCATACGCATGCGCTACGGATTTGCAATTATAATCATTTGCATATCATGCGCTACTTTGCATTTCCTGAAAATTTCAGCTCACTCGCGTAAGTCCTTCATGGTGTTGCAATTTTCACAAACGTGAGTGTAGTTGTAATAGAAATGTTGAAGGGGAATTTTAGGCAAATAAAAAAATAACTGAGTCTCTTCGTCGAAAAACGCGTGTTATGAACTCTTTTTGAGTAAAAATTTTTACTTTCATTACTTAAGAATCTTTGTTGAAATAAAATGCAATAGAACACACTCTTGCTTTACACTTATTACTTATATAGCCTTCGATATGGCAATAATTCCGACTCATTCAATATGGGATAGGATGATCAAGATATTCGAAATTCTACAATGATACGTTTAGAAAGGTAATATTTTATGCTCCTTATTCGCATTGCAAATACTTTTTTTTTATTATTGAGAAACATTTTAGTTAGCTTTAGTTCCAAATTCATTGTCATGGAATGATTTAATTATAAAAGATGGAATAAAAAAATAATTTTGGAGTTTTCTGCAATTTTGAAAAGCAATTTGGAAATTTTTGCAATTATACTTGATTTAAAACATTTTAATTAAAACCATTTTCACTCTCGGCGGAAAGATCTTCCATTCTTTCTCTCCCTCAATAAACAGATACAGGTTTTCTAGAATTAAAAAAAAATAAAAAATTAAGCATTTTTTATGAAAGAATAAATTTTAACCTTTTATTTCTTTCAATTCAAATATCTAAGTATTTCGCATGCTTTTCCTTTAAATGCCTTAACATTTCCATGTAATTATTTTCAGTATATTTGTATGCCAGTATCGGAATATAAATTCTATATTTTTGAGAGCCTTTGTATTCATTGTTGATAAAATTATTATAAATAATAACAATTTCATTTAAGAATGTTGGCTTTTTTTTTTCTACGAGCTTAATCTGTGTTCGTAGAAAATTAGCTAATTTTCATTTTAACTCAGAAAGAATTTTTAAAACTAGTCAAGATGAAAATTTTAAAAAATATTATTTAATTGAATAATCTACTATTGTGAAAACAGAAATTTTGTACAATACTTAATAAAATATTCTAGTGCCTTTATCGTGAGCTCTTATCAGATTAGCCTTGTCTCTTCAGTAAAACGGCAGTGGTTTAATAGATAGACTGAGAAAGATGTATAGACAGACAGACAAGCAAATGAATTCCATTACTTTTCATCTGTGCTAAATTTACAGTCCATTCCATTACTTTTACTAAATAAGAGACTAAAATTCATGACAAATCAACGAATTAGCTTTTTTTTTAAGTTTATTAATAAATACTAATGTTTATATCTTTCTTAGCTACAAGCATGCCGTTGGATAAATGCTTTTATTTTCGAATAAATGTAATTTTAGCAACATTCTTGTGTGTAAATATTAACAATCCTTTTCCATTTGAAAAACTAAAAAAACAGTTAAAAATTATAAAATTCTTCAAGTTAAAAATAAATGTTAATTTGGATTTGTAATACGCAAAGAAAAAAAAAAGAGAGAGAGAAAAGAAAAAGGAAAAAAAAAAGTTCTAAGAAACCGCTTGAAAGTAATTTTTAACGTTTTTTCCTAAATTTAAAGAAAATTTATGCACTGGAATTGACGCTAACTTGTTGAAAGTCTAGCAAGTTCTAAGAATCACTATTTCTTTACACTGTAGAGACATTAGGTTTAACGAAGCAGAAGAGGTGAAAAATATGCAACGCCTTCGCCGGGAATCGAACCACGGACCTCTGAAATACCGGCTCAGTGTGCTGACCACTACACCACGAAGGCACGCTAAGAATGTGGGAGATATATCTTATATACTCCCCTTTTTAAAGGGCGACTAGGGTTTTAGGGGACCTAGTCGCCAAATCCTGGGTGTGGAGAGTCATCATCCACAACCCTTTTAGTTCGGGCGCCAGTTGTAGAGACATTAGGTTTAACGAAGCAGAAGAGGTGAAAAATATGCAACGCCTTCGCCGGGAATCGAACCACGGACCTCTGAAATACCGGCTCAGTGTGCTGACCACTACACCACGAAGGCACGCTAAGAATGTGGGAGATATACCTTATAACACAAAAAGGATTTCAGAAGCCATTTTCTTAACAACTGAGTAAGATATTAGTAATGATATCCTTAGTCGACTAGTTAAATAAGAGGATAGTAATAGTAATTTAAGATTTTCTTTTTTGTAGACGAGTGAAGTTGATAAATTCCTGTGATAAATTTGGCTCACAAGCGACCGACCGGTAAAATCGATGAACACTAGTAGTTCCCCCTTGGTTCGATTCTGGGCGAAAGGGCCGGGTTGCATGGGCATTTTCATGGTTTTCTTCATGTATAATGTGCTTTCGAGGCAGTTTCTTTTAGAAAGTCCTCCACGATGGCATGTGTGCTTTGCCATAATTAACTAAACCAAAGCAATCTGTGCTAAATTTTCGCCTGAAACAGCGCTACAATGCATCCAAAAGAGTTGAAACTCTTTTATTACCAAGTTATTATGAAGTTAAATTCGGTTATTTGAATATAGCAAAGCACACGAGTGCTATTTGCTTAGGAGAAGGTTATGTCTTCGGGGAGGATGCCCTAAGGGAAAATACCTCGTATTCGTGTTTTATACCTGCAGAGGAGTACGAAAATTAGCCATGTAGCCTATCCGTTGGCTTGGGCTTGAAAACGGATCAAACTACCGGTATTCAGCGGCTTTAACCATCTGGCCATTAACTGGCTTCAAATAATTTAAAAATCTGAGAATCAGAAATTTATTGCATTATTAAAAAGGATAAAATGCAAGCTAATAGTAAGTATTACGAATTATTAAACCCTCAGTTTTAAAGTTAATGGGGTCAGCAAAAAATTACACGAACAGAAAAAAAAAGATAGTAAATTTCTTTTTTTTTTTGTCTTTACTACTTCCTTAGTATTCTTAAAGAGATGTTAGATTAAGTTATTTGAATATGGCAAAGCATGCAAAGGTTATCTGCCTACGATGAGAGATACTTTCATTGAGGACTTTTCCAGGAAACTGGCTCCTTTTGTCGCTACAGATGTGGAAAATTACAAAAGCCAACTAGGCAACCAGCTCGTTCTTCTGGAAACCGGCTCGGGTTTAACTCCTCGTATTTAGCGTTTTATCGCTCAGCCGCTGGTGCCACTCTCTGAAGAGAAAATTTTAACCAAATTTAATATCATTACTTGTTAGACAACTTGCTAACAAACCCACCAGCGGCCAAAGCGTAAAGGACGTTGAACACTGATAGTTCGACCATGGTCCAAATACCGACTAATGGGTTCGCTGTACGTGAAACTTTTTTTTTCTATGTTTCTGTACGTCTAGCCCGAATACAAGCCAGTTTTTTCTTAATAATGTCCTCCACGAAGGTATCCCTTCCCTTAGTCAGATAGCCTTCGTGAGCTATGCTGAAAATATCCAACCAACAGCTCGTTAACAATGAGCTCAAGAAAACATCCTCGATCATCTATTGCAATATTAGAGTACTAAAATTTAATTAGATTTAAAGTGCAATTAAGTATTTGAATTTTTTTCTTTAAACTATTAAGTTGTACCTGATAAGAGACAATATTCAGTGTGTGTATCTTTTCACGTAATGTATACATCTCTCTCTCTCTGTACACACACACACATATATATATATATATATATTTTACCTTTAAAGTGTGTAACTGAGGTATTTCGGTAAATACCTAGTTCTTTCTTGAAATAATTGATCAAGTTGGCTTCAGTGTGCAATAAATTAATAATTACAGACTTAAGTAGTTTCTTCGTAGAATAAGTAGCTATTCTTTAAAGTAACTCATACCAAATAATTAAGGGTAAACTAAATAATTTAACTGGATCATACAGTACACCAAATAAATAACGTCAGTTATGCGAGATTATTAAATTAATTATACACTTTAACCGACCTGATCATTTATTTTATGAGATAACAATATACTGTGTATATATATGTTGACTACAAATAATATCTATATGCACAGATAAAAAGATACAATGTCATTTCAGGCAAATAAGCAGCCGCGTGAGCCAGCATGAAAGTGTAAGCGAAAGAGAAAGTAGTAGTTTAAAGGAAGACGGCAGGAAGTTGATGGTTTCAGTTTGAGTTAGAGAGAAAGTTTTGGTTTACAATTATTTGACTTACAATTATTAAATCGTTACGTAATTTCGAATGATCTCGAATCTGGGAGAGAAAATGAATTTAGGGGGACAGCACCAAATTTAGAATGTTAATTTTGAGGTCAGCAATTATTTTTTAAAGTAGCTATCATATTTTCTTATATCTTACATATACATATAGTATATATTTCTACAATACCGTGTATAGGTATTATAGAAATTTTTTTAAACAAAAAGATTTTAAAATTATTTCTGCGTAAAATGCCGCAGAAAAATTAATTAATTATAGACTAAAAAATTTATAAATTTTCAAACAAATTTACAAAGACATGAAAGAAGTTGAATTTAAAATTAGTGTGAAATTTTTAAAAAAACAAATTTTTGTAATCGTTTAAATTAAAAAAATATTAACTTCAGTGCTTTTAAATTAGACGAAATTTTGAAAAACAGTAGAAGTATATTAAAATACATAAAAAATTGAAAAGGAATATAATTAAAATATGATTCAATGTTATGAAAAGGAGGTAGATCAGACTTCAACTGAATTCCATTTTCTAGGCAAGCCGCTGTGTTTCTTTCTCATATAAAATCAACTTATGAATTATTTTAAATTATTGAATTATTATAGTTCATCCAAAAATTCCAAATGCCTCCTCTACGCAGCCGCTTTCTTTTGATATGCAATAAGGCAAAATAAGCAAAAATACAAATTAAAATCAAATACATTCGTGTTTCCTAATGAGTATATTCGGACGTCTGTTCGTGTGCCTCAAGTCAAGTATGTCTAATTCAAGTACTTCTGTCTTATTCGAGCATCAAGTAAAGTATCATTTCTAATTTATAAATTTTTACCCAAATCTGACGTGTTTTTCCCATTGATATAAGACTACTACAATTGAAAAGCTTTGGACCACACATTTAAAATATAGTTTTTCTTTAAAAACTGTTATGGGGTTCAAGTAAAGCACCATTTCTAGTTGTCCATTACAGATTGCCGTGGATTTCGTGTAAATTACTACTTCATGTTGTCCAATTTTACCCAAAATCTAATCAACTCTTTTATGTGAATGCACAAAATTGAAATTTTTGGAAGTTTGATATAAGAGTTATCGAGGACAAAAATATCGTCACAGACGCACAGACAGACAAACATTTCTGTAAAAAAAATAGTTAAAACGAAAGCTCAATATCGAATTTTTGAACCGGAAACACTGCTTCTTTTACCTACGTAACAGGTGGTGTGGGGGGGGAGAGATAAAACCTGGTCTGAAATTAACAGTATTCTGTGGTTTCCCGCTCAATTAATAGTGACATGCGAATCCTGAAATTCAAAGTAATTGAATATTTATAAGATAATCCATCACAATTTTTATCAAGGAAAAAATTAAGCCAATTTGTTGTCAAATCCTAAACAAAAAATTCATTGATTCTTATCGAGATACAAAGATGAAAATGCAATCTGAATGATTTAAAAATGTACGAAAATGATCATTTAATGCAAATAATAAATCTTTGAAATTCAGTTAGCGCACTTCTTTTTGACTACAGATTACATTTTACACGATAATGTGAATGATTGTATTCAAAAAGAAAAAGATACGCATCAGGAATCCCAAAACTGTTTTGGCAGTGACAAATTTTTGAGGAAACGTGCTACGCTGACTTTTTGATTTCGCAGCAAGACATCTTAAAATCTCCAGGAGTAGTCAGTCGCTCCATGGGGGATATTCAACTTCCTTCCTTATTCAGTTACTCAGTTATAAAAACTTTAATTTCGCCTTGGTTTAATATAAAGAAATCAGATAAAAGACTTTACAGAACAGAAAGTTACGCATGCATTTGAGTGCTGTGTACAGGTAAATACATTCACTGTAGGATAAGAATTATAAAAATTATTAATATAATTTTCTGGAATTTTTAAATATGTTTAACCGTGTCATAAGTAAAATATATTATTGCAAAACAGCACAGAACTAACTATACATAAAATAATAATTATTTTTTGCTTCAATTATAAGTGATGTAATTTTTTATTGCCCGTAACAAATTCACCTATGTATAAATGCTTATAAATCGATCTTACAGCAACTTATTATATTATAAATTATTAGTTATTTTACGAATCATATACGACTATACTTCAAAGAAACAAAAATTAGAACAACTGATAAAAATATCTTCAAATTAAACTGTCATATCTCGAGCTTCAATCTGATCTTGGTGTTAGATTCCCTTGACCACTTGAAAAACTCTGAGTAAAAAATTACAGTGGGGATAAAAAACTGGAATTGAAGACATAAAGCATAAACTGTTACAATTAAGATGAGCTTCTCAACACGTCAAAGCCAAATGGCAGGAAAAAATAAAATATTGGCTATGGTATTATTTTATCAAGAATTGGCACTACGGGAAGATCTGGACGCTTTAATAATGAAAAGGCTTAATTGTTCAAAGTCAGCTGCTCATTTTTTGTAACGGATCGCTTGTGCTCTAGGCTTGAAACAAATAGCTCCCTCAAAGGGCAATATTTTCTGCTTTTGTCTCAGTAACGAAAATTGAGGAAGCTGAAAATAATAAACAATTCGAAGAAATTTCTTTCGAGATTTTTAAATAAACAACAACAAAAAAACAAAAAAACAAAAAAAAAAAAAAAAAAAAAAAAAAAAAAAAAAAAAAAACAAGCGAGAGAGAGCTACTACTATATTGTTACACTATATTGTTACTATTATTTTATGTTGTTACACTTGTTAAGTTACTTATGTTGGTATTATTACTTTATGTTGACTGCTGTTGTGGCAATGCTTATGTC
The DNA here is from genome assembly GCA_000611955.2 of Stegodyphus mimosarum. NCBI lineage: Eukaryota > Metazoa > Arthropoda > Arachnida > Araneae > Eresidae > Stegodyphus > Stegodyphus mimosarum. The sequence goes on from KK122492.1 coordinate 166,265, forward strand.
AGTCTGTGTATGAAACACCATTTAGGTTATCATTTGCTAATCAGGAAAGACAAGGACTATTGCAAGAAAAGAACACTTCGGAAAACTTTCTTTTTTTACTGCGCAAATGACGTATTAAACTTACAGTGCATAACCAAAAAAGTAAATAAATGTTTTTCGCTAGACTTTTCTGTAGGCAGTTAATATGCAGCAAGTAGAGAAAAATATGAAATTAAAACTCAAGAGGAAATATAAAATTAAAGCATTAGAAGTCATAAACGCAGTCTACCAAATAACAACTAAATCAGACGTAATGCATACAAGGAAGTTATTTTTTTGTCTTTCCTATTTATTTTTAAATGATTCAGTATAGTATTTAAAGTTTTAAGTTATTTTCGCACAACTCCAAGTTATCCCTAAAAAATCTTCTCATGTTAGCAGTCGCATTATTTTCACTTAATCTTCTCCTCTGATGACAAAGTAAACAGTGGAATTATTTTCTTGGATATTTGAAATCTATTGCTATCCGTTACAAATCAATTTAAAACATTTTTCCTATCAATTGTTTCAAAGAATCTAACACTTTGTGTGATCCGAAAGACAAACACCAATTAGATTTCAAAACCAAATTATTAACAAGTTTGTAATCATCTCTTATTTTTCTATCTAATCAACCTTTCAACTTAGACGGGAGAAAGAGGGGGAGAGAAACCGGAAACCGACAGCAATCGAATTATGTCCCCTATTTTCTCATAAGTTTCAAAAGGCAAAAGAAAATAAAAATTTAAAAAATAAATAAATAAAATGTTCTTCTTCCAATCAGAGTGCTTTCGATTCGTCGATAAAACACGCCTCATCGCTATCCGACCAATTAAAAAGCAAACGATTATCAGAAAATAAATCGAACGAGCTGTTAAAAAATTCTGCAAATAGGGCAAATCCGGGAGACAGAGGATATTGCGAAAGAACGAGGATTTGATTTTATATTCCTCCGTATTAAGGCGCGAATTCTCTGCGCTTACGGACCGATAGAGGTTTATTTTAGAAGGACATCCCCGGCGCATCCTTCAAGTTAAATCCTCGCATAAAAAATTCCACATCCGTGGGGGACGTCGCGTGGAGGGGAAGGAATAATGTTAGGTTATCAGCCGCTTCAGATTCCAAACAGGAACAGGCATGCGCAATGGAATGCATGTACAAGTCCAGAAAGCTACTTTAACACTACAAAAAGTAAATCCGGTCTAATCTTACCTAGAAGATAGCGGGCATCTCCTGGCTTATCTGAGCTGTGGGGCCTCTGTAAATCTTGTAGGGGGTCCAAACAGGACTGACAGATAGGCTAGGGCGTACGTTTTATACGCCGAGGGGCTTGAATATAATATGTTTATCGCCAATATTTTAATGGCGTCGCGGATCGATGGTTGCCGGGGCGGATCTGGAGGTTCTATCTCCTACGAGATGCACATCTTAGGGCTGTTCCGCATTATTTTTCCCCCCTTTCCTCTCGAGTTTTTTTTCATGCCTCAGTTTCGCTTGAGCTAGAAGGAAGAAGGGGGATCTGGTGTGAGGGCGGATCCCCGGAATCCACCAATCACTGTTCAGTGACGTCACCAGCATTCCTCTCCGCATCCCAGGATGCGGAGAAGGGAGATGTTCGGGGTGAGGGGGGATGCGGAAAACGAGGAAGGAACGCGGCGAAGGAAAAATGGCCGACCGGTATATCTTTCTTTCCGACTATCGAGAGATAAGTTCGAATGAAGGGCATTTGATAACAGATGGTATGCAAGAAGCTCTGGAATTCAGCTGGCTTCTCTGGGAAGCCAGCTTCCTACTTTTTCCTGTTCTTTTATTCAGTAAAAGGGTTATCAGTGTAAATAGAACATTTTAAGTTTTTTTATATTTAAGAATATAAAGTGTAGCTTATCCTTAGGCGTAATGTTATAAATAGGACTTAAAGAAGTATTAAATTATATAAGAATCGTGTCTCTCATACCCAGACAAATTCCTGCTAATTTTTATGACATAACGTTATGTTACTTACATGCATAAGTTCCACATCCGTGGGAATATCCATTATATGTATAATCAGTTGTATGTAGATGTATAAGTTTCTCATCTTTGGGATTATCCGTTATACACTTTTATAAATTATTTGGATAAGATTTTTGAAGTCAAAATGAACATGCTTAGTGACTGAAATCTAAAGTGCTTGTGTAATCAATCTTTAAACTCCAGTTTTAAAATGGAATTAAAAATGGAAGGAGAATTAATTTTAGTGCAAGATTTGATGTATAAAATGAAATTACTCGAAGATCTCGTATTTAATATGAAAAATATTCAGATACTTCCCTCTTTCCTAAAAAAACATATTTTTTAAATAAAAGAAATGTATTTTAATATTTTATTTGAAATAACTGTATAACATTAAAAGAAATTTTGAAAACAAATATTTCTATTTCGTCTTACTATTTACTGAATTTCCTGAAAGAAATAGTATTCGAAAACGCACATATCATTTTCATATGCCATTTTCAGTTTCGTGTTTCCTCAAATGTTATCGTAAACTATGATTTTTAAATATCTCGTACCAGAGTAATCTAAGAAAAATTCTTTTTAGAATTTTCTCAGTTAATAGTAAACCAAAACTAAAATGTTTTAAGCATAAAAATATAAAATAAATCAAATAAATGCTGCATGGTTTCTCATACTTCAATTAACGCCTTATTCAAATTTTTGTTATCGTTTCTGAACTCCTTAACTTCCCCTCGCATTTCCTCGCCAGGATGCAAATTTAAAGCTTAGTGAAGTGAGCAATTAAACGGGTGAATCTTGAAGTCTACCCAGAGCGTGTTTTCGCTAGCGTTACGAGTCTGTCCTTGCTGTTACGCAGAGTTGCTGATACGCCTTTTTGGCCATGTAAATAATTATCACGCCGGGTAGGTTGTTAAGTCAACCTAGTTAGCCTTAACTTAAAGTGTTAGTCCAACTCTTCAATTTGAATTTATAGTGTAACGATTCTTAAGTTCCACCGCAAGTTGTCGTTGTTATTATAAGCATGAAGTACGTGCCTTTCTGTCCAGAGCTCGAATAATAATAAAGGGTTTGTGCTGGTTTGGTTTCCTTTACTCCTGTGCAAGAAGTTGCCAGGTTCCTTAGTAGAATCTAGTTACCAAAGAGAACACGATCCTACAGTGCATATAAAAGTTCGCTTTTCGAAAATGAAGGTATTAAATACTTTTATCTTAAATTAAACTGACACGGATAAAATGATGGAAAATTTTAGAATATTTTGCGTTGTTTCAACACTTACAGAGCTTTCGTGAATGCGCAAAGTGTTTTTTGTCTGCTTGTTTTCGATGGCTACAAACTAACACTTTTATGAAAAATGAACCTTTATATAGCATACATTCACTTTTAACCTATTTAACAAAAACAAGCACTTGTTTGTCCTTCTTAAAGATTAAGTATATACCTCATTTTTAACACATTTTTTTTTCTTTTTGCTCGATAGTCTGAATAACAGAGTCAAGAGCATCTTGACATCGTTATTCATACTATTAAGTTCATTTATGATAACCATATGAATGCTTCAGTCTTTGCTTCGACTCGTTTAAATGTCTTAGTGAAAAGCAGGAGGTAACTGTCTTCCACTAAGATCTTTAAACGAGTTGATTATCAATCAACGATCTCTCTACACGCCTGAAAAGTGCTCAGAAAGGATGAGATCTAACGATAGAGTTGGCTAGTCTGTATGCTCAATATCTTAGATAAAAATGAAGCGAGCTCAGAGGGAGGTTGTTGTGCTGTGAAAGATTCAGCAAAAACGGATGCCATTGTTCATTAAATTAAAAAAAAATAGCCAAGTTGCACCATCTAATACATTGATCAAAGATTTCTTCCAATATGTATGAGGCCTTTAAAGTTACGAGAGTAAATTCAAGATGGTGGATAATGGTAACAACAAAAATTTTTCTGTATCACAACCCTACCAGCACCGTAGCCATATTTTGCAAGAACAGACTGTCTGCATTCTTTTGTCTTTGAATTTCCATATCAAGATACTACGTGAGTCAGATTTTAAGTGACTATCGATGCGGCTATGAACAGCGCTGAATATTGAATATTTCTCTCAGACATAATTTATAACTTAACCCATTCGGATAAGGGTAACCTAAAACAATAGATCCTCCTCCATAAACATCTTAGACGGGAAGTTAACTTTGCGCAATATATCCTGATGATCTTTTTCCAGGTATTATAGAATGGTCTCATGAAGAGTTGTTACGCTCTCACTTATATCTCGTGCCAGATTAACCAGTAAAAAAAAAACAAAATATCGACAGTTTGACATTGATTGGCCCTTAATTTTTCCACACTGTCCAAAGCTGATTCCACGACCTATAGATGCAGCTTTAAACTAATATTTATATGTCTTTGTGATAAGTAAGCTCATATCCATCCAATCATTAGCTTTCATTGTAATGGTATGAGCAAACAATTCCCTATTGCATAATCAACAATATTTTTGAAACAATATTCTCAAGCTGTCTGAAGCTTCCCGTGGAAGGAATAATTTTCTTAAGCAATATTTAAAGAGCTAGCTTTTGCCAAAACACAAGCTTTTATAAAGAGAGTCATAGCTTTCATTCACGCATTTGTATTCTGACATTCGATATTGTTATATTCAGAAGCTATATTTGAATCCTTCCGAATTTTCATTGCTACACAATATATCGGGTGCATATTACCATCTAAACTGTAAAATGCCTGCTGAGGAACACTGCTCTAAAAATGACTCCAAGCAGCTCATGAATTATGAGATTTCTTTGACAATTATTAGGTCACTATATATGATAACAAACTATAAGGCATATTCTCCCTCCTTTCAGCACGCCTTCGTCATATAATGGTAGCACACTCGGAGCGTATTCGAGAGGTCCAGGTTCGAATTCCGACGAGAGCATTGCTCATTTTTCACGTCTCCAGATTCATAAAATCTAACAGACTCTACAGTAGCGCTTGACCTAAAAGTTGGTAGAGAGTATTTCGTCACCACCAGGATTTGGCGATTGGGTCCCCTAATCTCTAGTCGCTCTTTAAAATGGGAAGTATATAAGACACTTTCTCCATCTTTCCAACATGCCTTCGTGGTGTAACGGTAGCACGCTCGGCGCGTATTCGAGAGGTCCAGTTAAGAGTCCCGGCGAAGGCATTGCACATTTTTTCATGTCTCTTGCTTCAAAATAACATAATGACTCTACAAAATTTTAGCAAAATTAGATTTTATTACTGCTGAATTTAATGTTAAAATGTTAACTCACGTCGTGGGCTCATTTTCTTCAAGGACTGGAATTCGATTTTTAAGCAAAGTTTCCTTATTGCGCTTTCATTCTCATGCAACGAATACAGATTTTAAGGGTATTTTAGAAAGCACACTGAAAGTAGTTTAAACAAATCATTCTAAATGATGAAAAAGCAGAGACAAAATCAAATCTTAATCTGCGCATTAATTAGTATTATGTAAGCACATAAGCAGTGATTTAAATAATTATAAAATCACCGATTTTATATTTCAAGAGCTCTTCTAGAAGAAAAGTACCCTTTAAAACACTTTGCCAAAAGTACTATGAAAAAAAAAATTAATGGAGGCTATCTGTTGTTCCAAACGGCAGCTGGGTGTAGATACGTAGGACTAGTTCCTAAGAGTTTTAATGTTTCTTAATTTTTATGTTATTGATTATATTCTTTTTTGTTTATTTTACGTGTTATTTTGTTACTTTGAAGAATGAATTTTTAGGAAAATTTGGAGAAAAATAAAATGAAACTAATAGTGATGTATTAATTATTTATTTCTTATTTTTATTTATGAATAACGGTGCATCTCTATTTTCTGGCATTTTATATTTATTTTTATACAAACAAAATCAGTTCGTCGCTCTCGTGCGAGCGCGCTTGTGATGTCATTAAAGTATCGTAAATTTTTGCCTAACTTTGAAACTCTATTCTTACTCAAATAAAATTCAATTTTCAAAATTGTTTTTTTTTTTTTTGTAATGGTCACCTTTAACTATAAAAAAATGAAAACTATAGCTTTGGGGTTACTTGAGATGTAAGCGTTCTACTGTCTTCTTCTTTTTTCTTGGGGGGAGGGTTCCTTGAGGCCGTCATTGGGGAACATAATACTACATTAAAATAGATGTCTTCAAATTTCAAATTCTTAGATTTTGTTTCCCATAAAGATAGAAATTATTTTTTAACTTGTCTGCGTAACTAAAAAGGTGACAAATTAATAAAATGAATGTGTTGTTAAAAACATACGAAAATATAACTTACTTAGAAATAACAATTCTAATTTGCTTGTGCAGATATAAATTTTTCTAATTTAAAGAAATAACTAAACTATTAGTTCAATTTTGCTTACAATAAAATATTGTTACGACATTTTTATAACGCAACATGAAAAGTCTGAAGACATTAAGCTTTGCCGAAAAGGTAAGATTACAAGGGTAAGTCTGTTTAATATTGAGGTAAATGGCTATCTAAATGTAATTACCACAGTAACTGAATAAGTATAATTGATCTCTATATATAACTGGCCCTTATATATAGCTTTAACCGTATATGCCTCCAAGTAATTTCCTAGAAGGTACTAGAAATTTCTCGAAGGTCAAGTGAAAGCTATATAAGAAAAGAGAGAACATCAATTGTTAGTTTTTAGTACAGACCCGACTTCGGAGGGTTGAGATATCTTCGCTCTTTAGATGCGTCTCGCACGGCGTCGTGTTTAAAATTCTTAGTAGTTTGAAGTGATAACTACTGATTGTGCTCCGTCGTGCTGAGAAGAGGCCCACAAGAGGCCAAGCGACAAAGTCGCTGAACACTGGTAGTTCAGTGAGGTTTGAATCCCATGAACGGGTTTCCGTGGTTTTCCCCATGTGTATATGAGCCAGTTTCCCTTAGAAAGGTCCTCCAGGAAGGCGTCCCTCCTCTTAGGCAGATAGCCCCCGAGTGCTTTACCATCATCAAATACACCCACACACCAAAATGTTAAGAAGATCTGTATGAGCACTTTTGTGGAAAATTCCAGAACTGTGAAATTTTTCTTTTTGTAATCCATTACGAACCCGTACGCACGTGACAATCCTCAAGTACAACTATGGTCACAGATATTATAAGCTACTTCTTCATTAACTTTGCAACAACAGTATCAGAAAACAACTGAAAAAACTTGCGTCTCTGAAATTAAATCTAAGAAAGTATTCACCTTCTGCCAGTATTCACATTTTTAATCCTTTGCCTGCTGGGGGACCTGATTGTACGATATCCCAGAAAATGACGATGCTGCTCAAAGAGTATTGTTTATATTGTCACGAAAACCTCAAGATAAGAAATGCATCTCGCATCATAAAATACTCTCCAAATGCAATACTGGATATGAAGCACTGTTAACAATACCTTGCACTGCACTGCATTTGTACTCCTTCACTGAAAAATATTAACCGCATATTGAATGATAGTTGATAAATTGAGGCTACTTCCATTTATGTAGACCCTGATAAGTGGCTGAATGTTTAAGATAGCTGAATAGTTAAGTTTGTCCCTGGCGAACAAGACATCTGTATGGTAATTTTCATAGTTTTCCTTATGGGTAACGTAAATAAAAACCAATTTTCTTCAGAAAGTCCTCCACAAAGTCATTTATTCCTTCAGGCAAATAAGGTTAGTTAGGTCTCGTGTGCTTTGCCGTACATGAATAACCTCCTAACCTTATCTGTGTGCCTCAGAACTATTATACAGGAAAGTAACAGAAGGTTAAATCTTCAAAATAATTAACATCTTATTTCATTTCTTATTATCTATCCCAACATTTTCTTCAAAGCGAGACAGCCATTTACCTCCATGTTAAATAGACTTGTCCCTGTAATGTAAGGTTTCCAGCAGAGCAGGCATTTTGGGTTACTTTATTCAAAGGATACTACAGTTTTATATATAATTTGACTAAAATTATTTACATATATACAAAATTTATAATGATATATAGACACGGAGATGGCCACTTCTATGTTATAGAACAGCTAATGTACATTGTCATAACTTTCTATAAATATTTATGTTGTATCAATGACGCTTGTAACCCTTATGATGCTTACTAATCATATTCGCTTGTAATGCTAAAAATATTATGTTGTTGAATATATGCTTTTCGGACGATAAATTTTACGCTTATAACTTATTTTTTATAACATGCATACATAATGCTATCTTATTTCGAGTATTCCTCCTTATTTTATTCCTTAGTTTTATCATTAGGAAATTGTGACGAGGAGATTATGCGAATAATTTAATTTCCGAAAAACGGGGTTACATTAAAAAGATAACCAATGAAAAGTAATCAAGAAAAAATAAAAGGTAACTATCACAATAAGGACTCACTTTAAAGGAAACTTAAAATTTAGTAAGAACATATAGTAATATTAATTTCCCTGTAACTTAAATCCCTCGTATTCTTACTATTGTTTCTGCTACTCCTTAGTCCTCAAGTCATTCATAAATAATTAGTGCAGTTAATTCAGCGAATATGATTCTCAGTTCGTATATTATTCTCTGTGATGAATCTGTTCTTGCATTCGGCATTGTTCAACAGTTAGAAGGGCCAGGTTTGGGGTAATCTTTGTAGTTGTTTACGAGAGTTTGTCTTTGTTAGTCAGATGAAAACAGCAACTATATAGATAAGTCCACAAAATTTAGGAGAGAAACACTCTGAACACACTGAGGAATGGGAAAATCCTTGAATATCTTTAAAATTTTCAGAATCTGCCCGTAAAATGCTACAGGGAAAAATATGTGTTGAAATACCATATATATATGTTATAGTGAAAGACCGAAATCGGAAAATGTCAACATTCTCCAAATACGTCGGTGAAAGACCGAATATTCGGTTGTATTCTTATACATTCGGACCATCACCGGTTGTTTTAGCAATAAGTAAGACTGTATAACGTCAATCACATAACTAAGTAAGTTATTGGTGTTAATTTCTTTTCTCATTCAAAATGTACTGTTCGTTTTACGTTCAGTGATTTATTTACATGTGCTGTTACTTACGTTTTTTCTTATTTTGACATATATGATAAATATGATTTAAAAACGTAACAAAAATACTTTTATTCAACATTAACCATTTAATTTAATTTTTTACGTTATATTTATTTTAATAGATATTCTCAGTGCATGGCGAAAGTCGACATTTGCTGGTGTAAGTGAGAAATTAAGATATTTAGCAAATATTTCGAACATTCCCCAAGAGACTCGATGAATGTTGACATTCACCGGAAAATGTCGACATTCTCCAGATTTCGGTCTTTCACACTAACATACATACAACTCTCACTTTCTCTCCGTCTCTCATCCTGTCTTACATGTATATGAGAGCTATCTAAGTCTTTAGAATCATAATCGTCTCATATTATTATTATTATTATTAGAAGTAGTAGTAGTAGTAGTTAGTAGTCGTATTAGAGCTTATCAAAGCATAAGCAGAAAGTAAAGGTGAATTCTTACTCAGGATAAACAACTGGATTCATGGAAAACTATAACACGCAGTTTGTCAAATTCTTTTTTTATGTTGATGGCCTTCATAACAGGCAAAAATGAATCTTTGATTTAAAAATAAGTAACCTTAACAGCGTATCTGATACTAATGGTGTCAGAACAGCAAAATCCCGAATTCGTTTGAGAGATCTGACCTCATTCAAGGTCCTCAAAAGTTATCAAATTCGTAACTCTGGGCGGCAACGTCAGAGCCCAAGCCTTTGCTGAGGATCCTTGAATTCAGATTAAGTGTGATAGCTCACACAATTTCCAGCACGTGTCCGAAGATCTCTGCAGTTTCGCGATTAGCCTTGTCGCGGGAATGGGGTGAGGGCCACTCGAACGGAACCACTTCAGAATGCACCCTTTTCTGACTGCAGGTAAAAGGGATTAAGAGGACCCCTTTTTACAGCGGTCCTCTATGCAAAGGGCGGCAGTGTCAACAACTTGCCCAAGGCTCCCGCGTTAAAGGGTGTGATTGCATTCATAAAACTTGTTATTTCAGCGCTTTGCATTTTTAAATGGATGGATGGATTTTTATTCATTCCCCAGAGAAGAGAATGGGAATGCTTAACCCCTGCTATTTTGGCAGGCATCATACACGAGTCTAGCGTGAGAAAATATACGAACGCGTTCTTTATTTCAAATTCATTTTTTAAAATTTAGTTAATAATGTAAACATTTATATGAGATCAAATGAATGGTATATTAGAAAACGAGACAATGTATACATTTTTGATAATTTTTGATTCACATCGGGAACTTGAAACAAAAAAAAATCGGAGAAAAAGTATATATATGTATGTTGTAAGTATAGCAAAGATTGAATTAATTAATTGAAACTGATTGTAATCTAAATAAATTTCCTAATACTTGCGCAATAGCTGCAAAGTAATATAATAATAATTCATTAGCAATGACATAGCAATTTTTTTCCATAATTCGATTCTATGATTGAAATTACGCCTAAATATTAAATTTTTGTAAAATTTGGTGACAAATGTACCGAGAAATTTAAAATTAATCCTGGCGCACTTTTCCCAGTTTGTGCCAGTAATAATTCGCTTGACGAAATTCTTAATTTATGTTAACTTATTTTCCTTGCCCTTTCATTGTGCACGATCGGAAAAAAAATGGTGCATGGTTCCTTCTTTCAAATAATTTTAACAAAGTACGTAAACCATATTTGGTGTTATCGCTTATAACAAATATGCCAAATTTCAAAATGTGCCAATATGTAAATTCACGTATATATCTTAGGAAATTTTGAGTAAAAAGCTCTAATTTTTGAAACTATGCCTACAGTTACATCTATTTTCAGCTGATTCTATAACTCACAAATGTTTTCGAAAAATTTATAAAATTTACAAAGAAATGCAAACTAAAAAAATAAATCGGAAAATATCTGCAAATTTTATTTGAATTGAACCCAAATTCTGAATTGTGAAAGAAAGAATCAAGTAAGTTTAATAATAAAAAAAGAGGTAATTATAAAGATATACCAAAATTCACTTAACACTGAGCTAAAATTTGGAGGGTTAATTTTTTAAAAACTACTAGTGCGAGTCTTACAAAACTTGGCATTTAGGCATAGTTTGAGTCGTAAAATCGAAATATTGGAAAAAATAGATATGTCATTTCAGAAAAAGTCTTTTTTTGTGTCAGAATATCTATGATAGGACAATGCTATATATGTATATGCATACAAATCTAATTTATAAATATGCATTCTGAGTCGGGCCTTCGAGACATGAAAACACAAACGCAAGTAAAATTTCGTCAGATGGACCAGTAGAACGGGAGATATAGAATTGTAATCCTCCTCCAAGTGCAAAGTGTGCATCTGCGGAATCGATATTCAGTGACTTCGGAATCAGTATTCAAAGGCATGCTAGGATGGAAATTAAACTCTTTTTAAAAAACTTGAATTTTAAAAGCACTGAAAAGTTTTGCAGTGCCTGTAAATTAAAAACTGGAGAATTGAAAAAAAAGTGACTGAAAATGCTTATGCTTTAAGGAAAATTAAAATTTTACTAAAAATGCAGCTAAAAATGTTGCAAAACTATTTGAAATCAGCTTGAAATCTTGATTAGTAATGCATAATGAATATAATTTTAAATTAAACATTCTACACGAAAGAGTGCAACAATGTAAAAGGATGAAAGGTTTTAAAAATGTAAAATATGTCGCGACAAATAAAAATAAAATTAAAAAATGACAGCTGTAAAGATGTCGACTGAATCTGCACATTTACATTTTTTTTTCGGAACCTGAGCAAAATTCAAATTAGGTTTTGATAACACTGAGTATGAATTACGACTTTTAATGCATTCACTGCATATCATAAAAATCTAAGTAAGTTTTTGTTTTCGATTCGGTGTTGAAAAACAAAGACAAAAGCTATAAGATTTTCCACGGATTACCGCAATTTATTCATTTATTAGTTTCGTTACCTGATAATGTATAACATCCGCAAAAGAATTGCACAACTTCATGTTTATTTACAAGAAAATTAATATAAATAGCAGTTTACTTTCTAAAAAACACCAAGTGTCAGAATAGTTTTTGTTGCTATTGCTGCTTTTATTTCGCTTTGTTTTGTTTTGTATCTTTAGCATCTACGTGTTCTATGTTGATTTCTGCTTTAATATCTGAACGGCGACCTAATTCCATCCGGGTAAGTTGTAAAATGAAAGGTGATACATACAAAGATTACTTAGAAAAAAGGCAGTAATTGTTCTTTAAGCTGAACAAAAAACTTCATCTTTTTTCCTAAGCAATGTTCTTTATAAAGCTACCCCCCCCTCCACGACCAAAAAAAGAAAAGAAAAGAAAAAAGAAAGAAATTGTAATGGAACTAGTGTTTATAATCTATGTTTTCCTTCAAGAATACAATGTGTTTCTGGGATTTCATATAGTCTATGACACGGGTTCTCAGTTACGGGGGAATTCCTTCTTGAGGAAATTTCTCAGTTTCGGGGGGGGGATGTCGTCGGCCTTTATTTAACTGATAAGGTTATAGGTTATAGCTTATAAGTTGGTTATGTTTATTAACCAATCATTTTAGATTTTAGATCTTTACTGTCACTTCTCCTTCCGTTTTCCCACCAGAATGCAGATTTAGTTCGGGTGTGATTAAGGTGACATTTTTAGATTGTAACACCGACCGTGTTCTGCCTCTCGTGGCTCCATTACTAGGATTGCTAGGTAAGATTTACAGTCTTAGGCCTTGCATTATATTTGCCGATAGTTGCTATCCACGCCGGTTAAGTTTTGAGCCAACTTCGCGTTAAACTTATTTAAGTAGCCTTCGGCTACTAGCTTATCTGAAATTAAGTTTTATATTTGATTTAGTGTTACTTTAAGTTATCTCGCCACAAATGGTTGGCTGAGTTGTAAGCACAAGGTGCGTCTTCTGTATTTATTTATTTTTAAATAAAGGGTCTAATAAAGGAGTTTAAATAAAGAGCACATCCTTCTTATGTTTCTGTTGCTACTTTAGACTTAACAACAGTTCGCTTAACATCTGCCAAGAGTTTGGACACTTTGAATAACTGCAAAGCACACTGAACTCTACCAGCAATTTAGTTTTAAATTTTGAATTAGAAAAATACTTTTATTCACGTTTTTTGGTATTTATCAACATTTTTTATACTTTTGTTGCTTAATTTATAAAAATGTTTTAAAAAATAATCTAAATCTGAATAAATGCATATGTGTTTTTCGAGTTTTGTAAAGGAGGGGAAGGGTAATCTTCTAGCAATAGTCAAAGGGATATAATGGAGCAGAACAGGTTGAGAGCCACTGATATATGAGACTCTTATTTGTTATGAGCACCTTCTATTGTCAAATTCATTATTTTACAGTTGCCATTTTTATTTTGAAAAAAAAGTTAAAATATTCTTAAGCATGTTTTCTTGTGAATGGTACAAAAAATATGTTTGCTTTCAATAATATAGCTTCATATATATATATATATATATATGAAGCTATATTATATTATTCTTTGCATATATATATATGCAAAGAATATTCGGGAAAATTACAGTTTAAATTGTACATGAGTGAAAATAAGAAAGTTAAACCTTCTTTACAGACACTGGAACGTCTGATTCCGGACATGACTGAATTGCTTTATAAAATCAACTTTAATTCCACCCCCTCCAGAAAACAATTTTAAGCAAGCGTTGCAACTACTTTGCTGCTGCGACCCTGATAGTATTTTTAAGAAACTGGTATTTGGAAGGAATAAAAGACCTTTGAACATCAGAAGTGTCAGAAAAATCTTTGAATTCAGGTGTAGAGACCTTAGACATTTTATTTAGGAGCAGAAAACATGAAAAATGTGCAGTGCCTTAGCTGGCATTCGAATTCCAGACCTTCCGATGCTATCGGGACTGCTTTTTAATTACACTACGAAGACACGATGGAAGGAGGGAGAAAATACCTTATATTCTCCCCCACTTAAAGGACTACTGGAAAAGAGAGGATCCGATTACTAAATGCAGATGATGACAATTATCGTCTACCAAACCTTAGTTCCGGCGCCACTTTTATAGTATTTTAGAATTTTGTGATGTAAGAAGCATGATAAATCAGCTATGCCTTCGAAAGGATTCGGAACTTCCGATGCTAGTCGGACGTGCTTTCTTTCCAGGAAGGTACTCCATTATGAAAAGAAAATATCCTGCACTGTTAGGTTGTTTTCGATTAGATGAGATTTCACAGAGAGACAATGTGAAGTGACAAAGAGCAACGCATATTCATTGCATAAAATGTGAAATATGATGCCGCAGGAAGACGACGAAGAAAAAAGTCAGAAAATAACTGATCCGCTTCAACTCTTCCTTTGTTAACCCAAAGATATCTGCAGGGATTGTGTCGATAACTAAGTGTAACTTCAGTCAAATCCTTAAATAGACGTGCAAGCGACTTATTGCAATCGTTCAGATAAAACAGAACGTAAGAAAGATGTAAAAGACCATCCTTTCATTCAGAACTCTAAGTAGTTTAACAGAAGACACTTCTTGTCCTTATAAACCAGCCAGCATTTATGGCGTAACTTAGAATGATACGAATTTGAATTTAAAACTAAGTTAAATTTTAAGTTACTCCAGTGAGATACACATGAGTTAATAACCCGCAATTTGCCTCAAATCTATATCGACAAGACAAGTACTATTGGCAAAAATAACGCAAAGTCCGAGGCAAACTGCTGTAGGAAAATTTCAACTAGTAACGTGGCCTTCAGCAGGCAGAACACGCTATGATTAAACAATCTAAAACCCTCCTAGAAATACTACCTCTTTCTACTTCACTTGAATAAGCGGAAACTAAAAATTAGCACTTCGGTGGGCAAACGGAGAAGGAGAATGACAGTAAACATATTTAACATAAAATAACTGGCTATTTCAAAATAAATGAATGCTTACATATCCATAATATTTATGAACACAGCCTTATCAGGAAAATGATAATATTTACTGTAAATCTTACTACAGATCTTGTTCAACGTGGATTGGATTAAACTAATATTTTCCAACTCTTCTACTCCGTGAATGCAGGAAGCTTAAACAATAGTCATCTTTGATATGTCCCGTTCTCGGTGAACTTATACCACTCAACCGTCTTCCACTCGTGCATTAAAATGAATTAGAGACAACCCCTTCCATTATTAATAAAATTAATTAATCGGGAGTTCCGTCCCGTTACTCTCTCTCTGGTCCCGCCCAGTCGAGGAGCTGCGTGGTTTTCCAGGGACAATTTTTTACGACTTACCTCGAGCTTACCAGTCCTCCACCCCGCGTCACAGCCACGATTCGAAATCCCTTGACGGATTGTCTGTCGGGTGGAGTCTGAATTTCACGGATCGCGGGTCTCTCGTCGAGATACACATCTGGACGGCCGGACGGAGGGTCCCCACAATCCATCCATCGACGTCGGTCGGAGTTATGAAATATTCGCTGAGAGCGGGTGTGGTGCGACATTTTCGAGTACGGGGGTGATGTTTGGTGATGGAACGATTACGCAAAATATCGATACCTGATACTCGAAAGTATCAAAATCTGAGGATATGTCCGCCACGCCGCTTCGTTCCTTGACCTCTCCCCATTGGCACGCGATGAGGTACTTAATGGAAATGGGGTAACAAATCGAAAATTCGATCTCGCTTCTTACGATGAGAAAGGAATGACGTGAAGGGGGAATATTATTATTATTATGAAAGGCCTTTCATCATTGTAAGATGTCTATAAATTTCGCAATTCGTTGGAGACATTTCTATTAAACAAAACGAAGGCTATAAATAAAATTCCTAATTTTACAATTTTGACTCGCCATTACTTTTCTTTCATTACCTGTCACTACTCTTCTTAAAATTCAGGTTCCTAAATTAAAAAAAAAATTCGAGAGTGAAAGTAATGTAATCGTATTCTTTAGCTACATCTAAGCATTTTATTGAAGAAAAGAAGCCACTCACTTTGATTAATAATTAGAGCTTCATTCGAAAGTAAATCAAAAGTACCTTATTTACTCCGTGTCCCCTCCAATCCTTTTTACTAATTTTACCTTAATGCGTTCTTTTTTGTTTTACTCCAAGTTCCAACTGTTTTTATAAACAAATCATAATAGTTTTGGCCTTAGTTTTAAAATATAAGCTTATGGAATTTGCCAACAGTGAAAGAAACTGCGGTAAAATTTCTGCATGAATACAGAAGTTTGTGGAAAATTTTCTAAAGGTAGCGACGAGGAAATGCGTTTCCTGGATAGCAGCTGTTGCCAAGAATTGCACGAAGCCGAGTCACCACAAGTCTCTGACGTTTTTTTAAGTAAAAACAGTTCGCTGTGTACTTCGGGTGAAGAACAGCGCAAACAAATTACTGAAAGATTTGAAGAAGTGTTTAATTTTACAATACATCACCAATCTTCATTTAATAATTCAAATTTATTTTTTAAACTGGTAAAATATATTTTCTTTCCATATATATATAATGTTCACTGAATCACGATAAATATCGGAAATATTTCTAAAAAGAAAAAAGGCGATATCCATCAATTTGCACCCGATAAATAGCTTTTAACTTTTAATCTGTACAATGTCGCCAAATTGCTCCAAGCTGGTTGCGTTAATACGTAAGTACCCCTTTCTTATATGCAAATCCCTGTTTTTCTTATACATCTGCTTCAAAATTTCAAGCTTGTCTTACATAAAAAGTAGCATTATATTTTCCTACTGTTAATCAAACATGCAAATTTAGTACACACAATAATGAAAGCAAAAATCAATCAAAGAGGTATAAAAAAAGGCAGTTGAAGTACAGTACGAAGGACGTGGCGTTAAAATTTGCCTAAAAAGGAAAAGGTAAAAAGATTCTTGTGTTAAAAATTTAATGAATTTCAAAAATTACTGTTATTTGATATAATCGCTGTCGAATTTCAAACCGATCCTAATTTTCTCATTTGCAGATACACCGTAAATTAAAGAAAATAAACTAGATGACTAGTAGCCTTTCGTTATCATTTTCAGACTGGTGATTTTTATGGAAGCAATTAAGAATGTTCCAGTTTCGCACTTTGTTTACGCTCTGTAATTACCTGAAAGTAACTTTTCACGCCTTGTTATAATATCTGCAGGAAAACTAACTATGGATTTAAGAAGAAAGCTCCAAGAAGAGTAGAAATTTGTTGTTTCGTAACCCTTTTCCTTTTCAATAAATTACAGACGGAAAGGCTCTGTGTATAACTATTTAGAGCTATTATTCTCATAAGTTACGTTCTTTTTAATTCCTTGTAAGAAGAAAAGGAAGTACTATAATCGCGAAAAATTTCGCGTATCATATTTCAAAACAAATATTCATTTTAACAGTTCTCGAATCCAGTTGGAGGTTATTTTTGTATTTTTGCGTGAAGTATATACATATGGACATAATAAAGAACTCTTTTTCCAAAACTGATAGTAAAACAGATTTAAAATAAATTAAAAATGTGTTTTTGTGGCGTCTATACGTACGTATGTACACATCTCGTATAACTCAAAAACGATTAGCCGTAGAGTTAAAATTTTGTATATGGAACTGCTGTAACTTCTAACTGTGTACGTGTAAGATAAAAAATGGGTAAATCAAAATTATAATATAAACTACCGATAACCCATTAATTCCCCTTTCTATTTTAAAAACAGTAATGCCTTTTTCTGGACTGTTCATTTCTAGACCAGTCCATATCACACAGTTTGATTAATGTTGATGACTAGCTAATTTGAAACCCGAACTCAAAATGTTGAAAATTGAAACTTTTTCCTTGGTGAGCTTCCATGTTGGATAACTGCGCACTTTCGCTTCTACCTTTATTTCGTTAAGACGCTACTTCGCCCGTTGACGCTTAGATGTGTCATTTGGCGTTTGCTAGCTATTGTTCGTTCTTCTAAAAATATAATCTGTATAAAAGTGTAGGGTGCACAATAATGATGAAATGAATATGCATTGGAAAAGAATAAGTATCATAAGAATTAGTTATCGAGGAATAAAATTATATGTGGAATTTACGGCTATGTCTGTCTTCGATTCTCATCCTTTTAACTGCCAAGTAAAGCCTTTTCAAGTTATCACAATGCAAAAAACTATCGCCAACCCGTTGAAGCTTTCTCCAACTTACATCCTATTCCATGTATTTTTATAGAAATATTTGAAATGACGAAAATTTCATGTTTTGGCAATGCCAACTTAAAAAAAAATTAAATTTGGACAAACAACAAAATCTAATTTTTAACGCGGTTTTTCCGGTTCCTATACTTAAAGGTAGGAAAGTTTTACACTCGTTATGAAAACGTAAAACTACAAGAAGTTTTACTTCAGTAGGACAAAAATTGACCGGGATATTTAATTTCAAAATTTGCAGTTTTCAACTGTCATTTCAACTTTCCTTGAGAAATCAATTGATTAAGTTAGAATAATTTGGAGAATTAAGTTTAAAACAAAACACAGCAAAAAATATGCCTCATTTAATAGGCCGCACATAAAAGTCACGATGTGTCCACATAATTTTTTTCTCTTTTAATACGCGAACAGACGACAAAAGTCTCGCCCTACTTCTCCGCATATCTTTCCTCCTTTTCCCCTTAACTTTATCGTCCCCCCTTTTTTTTACCCCTTTTTAGAAAATTAAGAGGGAAATATTATGCGAATAATTTCGAAAGGATGGGGATCTAAATGAAAAGTAACCATGTATAAACCACAGATAACCATCAGAACAATATTTATTTAAAAGAAACCTACATTCTAATATAAATACATAGTAATATTAACATTACAATACTTTATAAGACTGCTTCATTTCTACTTCAATGTAACCTGAATCTGTGAATGTGCAACTGATTCGGCGAAATCGTAGACTGAATAGCAGTCCATATTTGCTTCCCTGCGACTAGTCGATTCTCGAATTAGGCAAGCATAAAATTCCCCTCTTAGAAGGGAAAGGTTCGGCGGGGCCTTCGCAGTTTGCGTCTCCGTTCGTAACACGAAAGCAATCCATTTTAAAATTTAGTGCAGCTCGTTCTCTAAATCCATTGAAAAATAGGAAAATTACACGAATATTTTTTTTAATTTTTAGAATATGTAGTTAAAAAGATAGTGGGGGGAAATACGCGAAGAAATAAGGTATTATATAAAAAAAGTACGCAATGACTTCAATGAATCTAGTAAGTATCACTTCACCGGTTGAGTTAGCAAGTAGTAATATTAAAGAAGAAGAACTACATTTACTGGTTTGAAATAGCTTAGTTTGTTAATCAGTAACAACAGAGTATGGAAAAGTTAAATAACTTATGCTTTGCAAAATGGCAACATTGGGGCGTACGGAAGATAGATATATTTTATTTCAGGCCGCGGCAACACATTTATTTTAAATCTTTGAGCTTTCGGATTAAATTTTAAATATGCATATAGCTTATGCTTTGCAAAAAAGTCTACACATTGCGCTTAAATCGCTGAGTTTTTTTATTAAAATTTCATTAAGTTTCCCGAAACCATAAAATAAATTTTAAGTAATATTCGATTCGAAACTCCATCTTTGAAGCGCGTACACGATAGGATGGAGGACTATGTTTTTTTTTTCGAAGTTTTACATATACATACACAGTATAGTTATAAACGTTCTTATCCACACAACATTATGAGCGCATTATGTACCCTTCATTTTTGGAAGCGTTCATCTTAAGACATATTAGGGATGATAGAGAGAAATTAGGCATAATATATTAGCAAAGTTCAAGCAAGCGGGAAAAGTGTCGTCGCATTCAGAAGATGTGTGAAAGAGACTCAAAATACTCTGGTTTCTATTGAAATATTACTCAGCGATATACTAAAAGGTAGCTGCATTGCAGGGTTAAGTAAGATCGTATCATGCAGTTCAATTTTGAAGTCACACAGTTTAGATTGATATGTTATAAATAGTTACTATTTTTTGGATAGAAAAGGGAAATAAATAAGTAAAGAATAAAAGAGGAGGCTACCAATTAAAATAAGAAGCTTGCTTTCGTATTTTTATCTTACACACTGTCACACCGGTCCTACAGGCAGAATTTAGGAGGCAATAAAACTTTTAAAAGTTTAAGAAGCATGGAATAGCACAATTTAGGAACATCAAAAAATTTTTAGAATTTAGGAGAGGCACTGCGCGTCAGAATATAGGGGTGGCAAAACGTTTAGAATTCAGGCAGGCGACGGGCAGCAGATTTTATGAGCCACAGAGTTTGCACCATGCGCCAAAGATCCTAACACTGCCTTGCCTAAATATACATACACACACACACGCACACACACACACACACACACATATATATATATATATATATATATATATTATATAAAAAAA
>KK122492.1:195785-230434 GCA_000611955.2 Stegodyphus mimosarum
AACCCGTTTATATTTTTATCTTTTTAATTCTATTATTAAGCATTGTTTTGTGCGCACTTACGCCACATACAGTTCAATAACGGAGTCACAAATTTTTATAGCAGTGTATGTGTAGAATTTTCTATGAATATCTTTCTATATTATTATAATATTTTTCTATGAATTTTCTATGCTATCATAATGAATAATATATAATGATTTTAATGAGTACAGCTGATGTAATTTCGTAAATATATTTCCAATTAGATACGCTACGGTTTTAATGCACTTTTATCGGTCTTATTAAAAAGCGTAAAAAATATTCTTAAGATCTGTGTTTATTACTTTTAAATCGCTTAGTTTATTTATTATTAACAACCTTCCAGATTAAAGAATGTATCTTAGGCTTTAACGGAATAGCAAGACACTGGCGCGTGAAAGGTAAAAGTATTTTATTTCAGGCTGCGGCAACACATTGCTTTCCTATAGGTGAGTTAGTTGATTAAAATTTAAAGGTAAATATTTTACATTTCCTCGAATGTCAGTAGTCTCGTACCCTGGAGATAAAAATGTTTTATTTCGAATAGTGTTGATACCGCTCGCTTTCAAATCGTTGAGTTTGTTAATGAAATCTTCATTCAAAAGTTTTACAAAATGTGAATTAAATAATAAAACAAATTTGGACTTTCATGTGGACATGATCGGTTGAAGGACTATGTTATTCAAAATTTAAAGGCTCTTCTTACACTCGGTTTTTCACAGTGCGAGGAACATACATACGTACATGCAAATTCTTCATTATTTAATTTGTTTAAAAATAATACAGGGCGATATTATTTGGTGGCAACAATTTTAAAAGTAATGCTCCGTATGAATTAAAGCGAAGTCCCATTTTGAGACCAATAGTGCCTTTCGGGCTAATGAAGGTGTTTTCTGCTGAAACGAAATTCGTAATTTTGATGCAATTGTTCAAAATTTTAAAACTCGAACAATTCAATTCCTTTTCTAAAATAATTAAGCCTTGTTACCGCGAAGCCGTCTTATAACAAACCTCTGGATGCAAACAAGTCGCATATAATAAACTTTATGAGAATCTTCGGCTGATTTTTTTTAATATCTAGAAATTTTAACTGAAAAGTGCTAAAAATTTTAGGCTATTGGAATAGCTAAAAAACATTTTTATGTTACTGCTTTACATTTACATTTCTTATATAATGGCCGGGCGCTTTATTTAATAGCCATTAGCCTTGCTCCACTGCAAGGACCCGAAGCGATAGCCTTTTTTTTTAAGGAAGCAACTAATAGGCGGCCACTGTTGCCTTCTATGAAGGGACGGAGAGTTACAACCATGCCTTCTCCGGGATTCGAACCCGGGTCCGTTGCTACAGCAGTCAGGGTCACTAACTAATACGCTGATTGGGCGACAAGTTGCTGCTTTCTTTCATCCTTATACATCACTTTTCAGTTCAACATTACTAAACAAAGATTTAGACACGTATAGCATTCAGTACTCGAAAAACCAAGACGCACAATAGGCATATCTTAGGAGACAGTATTTTGTCACCCAGTGGCCAGTGAGCCAAAGAACTTGAATGCCCCCTTTGATAGGGTTCAAATCTTGATCAAAGAACTTGAATATGTCCCAAACAAATTGAATTATTTATGTTCAAGCTCTTAGACTGAACTTAGAAAGTAACATACAAAATTATAAACGTATGCTGAAAGTGAAAAAGAATGTAAAGCAAATTTAATAGCTGCGCGTAATGCCAATTATAATTAATATGCTTTAATTAGAATTATTTATTCGCTTTTTTAGTAGATGCAGCAATGCTAATCAGTTTTTCTTTTGTCTCGGTTCATTAGTTAAAATTGAAAATAAAATTCTTAAGAACTTATGGCTTTTAGATTAAAGGCATGAAGAATAGCAATGAAAATAAAATCAATAGATCCTAAAAATCTGTATTTTTACACTGTTATGTTTGGAGTGATTTTACAAAGCTTATAGATTAACGTGTTATTATGGATAAAAAGTTTCCACATTTTTTCGACGAATTCATAATTTATTATGCACAAATGTAGCAGCTTATTTACCAAGAGTAAAAATAACCACCATTTGCGAAAACTCAGATTCAGCAATTACTAGAAGTAGTTCTTTCTGACAGAATTAAATATCTCACGTTTTCACTGGGTGGTTAGTAAAACAATATTTCCAGTGTTTATGAATTAGTGTGGTGTTCTAAAAATAAGCAGCATCTCCTCGAAACTACAAGCGCCACCTGGTGCTTTGATGAAGCAGCAACAACTGCACGAAGCTCTCGGCGTTCTATCAAGACCTTATCTGCTGACAGACGATTTGGCACGACACAACATCCTTCGTATCACCCACGCGCGGATATGAGGCGTGTTGAGAAAAAATATAAATAAAAGAAAAAAAAAATAAAACTCGGCAACTGTCACCATATGTTGTTCAATGCGTCGCTGTCTTTGAGCTCGTCTTTTGAAGACGACTTTTCAATAAATCCTGTTCGGATCAAGGCACTTGCTATCTCTGCCATCGATAGTGTGATGGTGCATTTGCATTCACTTGACACGAGCTTCCTTGAAAAACCGTGTAACTAATGTATTAGATGGTGTAGTCGGTTGAAAATTGATTCATCCTATGTACATAACATCTCGACGAAGCTCTAGAACTGGATTTTCTTCAACTATTCACTGTGAAGCTTCCAAATAGCAAACAATGGCAATAATTAAAAAATATATACTCAATTTTCTTTCTTGGAAATATCACTTCTTCTCGAAAAGGAGTTAAAATGGGATTTTTTATTTAATTTTATGTGTTGTCGTATAAGGTATTTCTCCCAGCTTCTTCGCGCGCCTTCGTTGTGTAGTGGTCAGCACGCTGGTGAGTCCCGGAGAAGGTTTGCTCATTTTTCACATCTCTTACATCCAAATAACTTAATGACTCTACAGTCATGGATTTAAGTGCCGAAACCGAAAAGCAATTAAGATTTGGGGTAAGACAATTTTGTCAAATATTTTATTGCAAAGAAATGTGTCCGTGATCATAATCAAGCTTAATTGCTGTCTTTAGCAGTTGCGGATTGCTGCGTGTTATTTAAATCAACGTTTCTTAAATTTTTTAAAAGTAGTCTGTATTATTTTTCACAAACAGGGTCCTGCTTATAATAATGTTCTGCGGACCACCTTACTCGCATCTCCTCCGAAAGCAATGTTTTTACTACCAGTATAAATACATACTTTTTAAAATACAACTAAATTAATATAATTTTATATTGGTATTAAATAATTCACTTATTAGAAGAAAATGTGTACTTTTTTTAATAATTCAAGGCTATCAAAGTTTGGATACCCATTTCCTCATTAATTAATGTTAAATAAAAGTTGGTTTTTGACGATAACGAAATGGATGAGTCTGTTCGTTTATCCAGGAGCTTTCTTTTTGGGAGCATAAACTGACGAACTGTAAAGGACTGTATGAGGAATTGTCCTCAGGTCTTTGAATTGCAGCAAAAAGTCAGAAAAAGGGTATAAAGAACCTTTACTCAATCAATATAGTTGCATACAGGTGGCCCCACTTGGGCTTACCCAAAGCCAACACTTATGGCTTAATTCAAACAGGTAACAATGAACTTAAAACGAAAGGCAACAAAGTTTCCCTAACGGCTCATAAGATAATTAAACGCGCAGGAAAGCTGTGACTCGTAGCAGTGGGCGGAAGCAAGCCTAATGGCTAGAAGCACTGAACGCCACAGAATCAATTAGCTAGCAATTCAGAAAAAAAAGCAACGCGTGGCTTTCAGGCAGGCATAGCACGCTCTAAAACTGATCTTCCGAAACTTTCCCTTAAACAGCGCTTCTTTCTACCTGATTGAAACACACGCGCTCTAGCTTATTGACATCTTGGCAGGAAAGCGTGGGTGGACTGAAAAGGAAAGTTGCTTTAACTAAACATTAACTGTTAATGAAATTAAATAAATCTCCACAGATTCTTGCATAGCTTTTCTATATCTCGACCTATGCGTGTAAGAAGCATCGCAATCATAGTGCTTTCAATCGTTCTTCTTGTTAAGACTAGAGCGGGAAGTAAGAAGGCAAGGTAGAAGGTAATAGGTTTCATAAAATGACAGTCTTAGAAGAAAAAGTGATAGACGTGGTGTAATTTGATGATATGAAAAAGTGATGTCAAATTTAATTTCCAACTTCTGAGACTTTTCAGTCTTTGTGTGGTATACGCAGTTCTGCGACCCGAAACGAGCTATTAGTCTTGAAACGGGATTTGGCGTCGGTTCACTATAAACGACGAATCCCTTTTCAGATTGTTGCCAACCCATTATTGTCTCCCTGTATTATTTTAAAGAAATTAAATAATGAAGAATTCATACAATGAACGTTATGTTCTTTCCTCGCATTATGAATAAACGACGATACCAGAACCCATCAAATTTTGACTAACGTAGTCCTTCACCCAAACATGGGCACTCGAAAGCCCGAATTATTATCAGTTACACTCTGGGGATTTAATTAATTTCCTTAACAGTTAATTTATATCGAAGTAACTTTCCTATCGCTCTTACTTTCGACTTACGCTTTCTTGCCAGAATGTAGATGGTCCAGCAGGCATGTATTCAAATGAGGGACAAAGAAGTTGGCATTTAAAGGAAAGTTTTGGGAAGGTGAATTCAGAAAGTGTTCTGCCTGCCTGAAGGCCACGTTGCTATCTTATTTTTTCTAGCGATTAGATATTTGTGCTGTTGAGCACTTCTTGCCATTAGGCTCTCTTACGAGTCAGAGCTCCCCCCTGCGCGTTCATTAACCTGTGTAGACGCTAGGCTAATTTAACTTTCATTTAAGTTAGGTGCCAAAAGTGTTGGCTTTTGTAAACACGAGTTGGTGCCATTTGTGAACGTTTATTTGAGTTAATAAAGGATTCTTTATACACTCTTCTCCTGACCTGTCTTCCAATGTCTAGCTGTCAGTGTATGGTGCCAAAGCATAGCAGATATTATGACACCTTAAATGAATTTTAATTACGTCAGTTACTTATATTATTTTAAAAAGAGTCTAATAATTGGGTAATCGAAATATGTAACATATGGCATTACAATCATCTGTTATTAATTACAATAGTGCCAAATGGTTCATAATTATCATCTGGATCCGTTACAAAATAAGCGGATTTTAGATTCCATCAGTTACGTATAACAATAATTTTTTTTTTTTTAATCTAAACTAGCAAGAAGTGTATTTACTGCTTCTAAACCTCTCAACACTACATGGGACCTGTAAAGGTTCATGCCAGTTTGCTTGTACTATTACAAGTAGTCCTGCATCTAGAACATATTTTTCTTATGCGAAATTTCTTAGGCCGAATTGGTAAAGGGTACAATGTTTCAAGTTACTGCAAGCAGTTAGGTAGATAGAACATAGGCCATAAAAGATTGTTAGATGTTTGATCGTAATGTTAAAGTAAATCTCGTTGAAGCACATTTAACGGAACTCAGTTTTTAAATCTTAGTAGAATATTTTCTGCAATTTTTCTTCCTCGAAGATTGATGAATTTTCTTGGGTACCGAAATTTTTTCCTCTTCATTAGCTAGATAATTAAGACGGTCATCCCTTATAAGATGAAAATATAATTTTAAATGTATCTTACAATGGAAAACAAGAGTTTGCTTAATAAATGTCTTCTCCCGAGTTTGATATCTATAAGAACACTACTGTAATGCTACAATGCTCATGCAAAAGGTTTCATATTTCAAAGACTAAAATTCTGAATTTTCAAACAGCTATTCACGAAATATTTGGCATTACGTTCCATTCGTATAGAATTTTTATAATCACAATGGTGATCAGTGCAATAAATTTTATGTCACAGAGAATTAATGTCGATATTCCTCGCTTATTAGCTCGCAGAGTCAATAGGTTTTTTGAAGTAGGAGACGTGAAAAACGCTCTATACCCTCGCCGGGCTCGGAGCTCTGGACCTCTCGAATACTCGTCAAGTATGCTTCCAATTACACCCCAAACCCATGCGGAAAAGATGCAGAAAATATCTTATAATCTAAAAGCATGAAAACATTTCGGCTAATTTTGATTCTATGAAGAGTATGTGAAATCTCAGGCGGAAAAAATGCACAAAAGTACACACTATAAAGTATTTCTCCCGCCTTCTTCGCCTGACTTCGTGGTGTAGTGGTCAGCACGCTCGACGCGTATTCGAGAGGTCCGTGGCTCGAGTCCCGGCGAAGGCACTGCTCATTTCTTCGATTTCTTTGTTTCGAAAAATTCTAAAATGTCTCTACACTGGCGCCTGAACTAAAAAAGGTGGTGGATGAGGATTCTCCATCACCAAGTTTCGGCGATTGGGGCCCCTAATCCCCAATCGCCCTTTAAAAGGGGAAATATATAAAGTTTAAACTGCTTTGTATTAGCTGAGTACGTGCTTTTTAGCAAAGTAGGAAAGAAAACGAGCAGATTTGTAAATATTTTTTTATGGTTTTGGTATTTAAATAATAGATATGTAATGTGACATTCCTTATAAAGAAAGGAGTGTTAACTATTTCTTTAGCGGCTTTATTTTGAAAATCAGAATTTCTAGATATTTGTTTTTGGAGGATGTCTCTATGTGGGGGAGGCGTAAAGTAAGACTATACTGATTTCTGTTTTATATAATATCCTTTTATTGCGAGGAGAAAGACCGCTGTGTTTTCCCAGAAAAGACCTCAAGTTAGCTATAAAAATATTAAAATTAATTTTGGCTGTCACAAAATGAGGTCTAAAAGTCCGTTTATTGTCAAATATGATGCCTAGGTATGCCAGCTGTTGTTTACAGTGTATTCCTATTTCAAATAACATGCTAAGTTAGGCATGTGAAATAGAATCGCATTTGATTTAACATTAATTTAAATTTTACTATCTGTAAACCATAGCTCTAGCAAATCAAGATAATGCTTTATTTATTTTATGTTTTGCGCGAACTTAATTAAATTGTGATTAACATCCTAGCCATTTCAATCAATACGTTCCCTTTCGGCAAAGCATAAAACAGTTATGTTTCAAATTCAATCAGAAATTTCAGCGATTTCAAAGAAATGCGTCGCCCCTTGGATTGTCTTTCAGATTTAATAAATAAACTCAATGTTTTAAAATAAATTTGTTTTCATTATCCGAAATAGAAAGAATATATTTTCATAGCAACTGCTATAGCACTCTCCCGTATAAAAAAATATGTATTTACATGGTAAGTTAATTAAAACTTGTTATTTACTTGCCTTTTTTGTATTATTTTTAGATTGTATTTATTTTATATTATTATTTTTCATTTTTATAATGTTCAAATTAGCTTTCTTTAGTTTTTTTTTGGTTTGCATGCATAATTCGTGTCGGGGAAGTACCTATATAGGTAAGGGTTTCTAAATTGCTTCGGATTGTACTCTTAATTACATTGGCTATGTACTTTTAATTAATAATTTAGTTTCCTATAATGGATTTGCTTACTAAATTTCTCGAAATTTTTTACTATTAAATTTCTCATGTAAACTGTTCACTACTCTTGGTTTTGTTTAATTCTTGCTTATATGCACTACCCTTGCTTATATGGTTGCACTACCCTTGCTTATATGGTTGACGAAACACGAATGGAGTAATTGAAGAGTTAGGTTTGGAGGACTTTCCCTTGAAAAGATCTGTCTCCTGCCTGCTCAACAATTATTCACTTGATGCAAATTAATTTAGTTTAAAAAATTTTTTTAAGTTATTAAGATGAAATTTTTGGATTATGCTATATTTTTCACGTATTTAGATGTTTGCACTTAACTTTCTTACGCTTTCTGAATTTGAATGATATTGCAAATTAGTTCGCAGCGATCATTAATTATTTTATTTGTTTACAATTTAATTTAAAATTTTATATAGCTTTATATGAATGAGATAATAACATACTGTAAATGTTAAGTTCAAACATATATATATAGTCCCGGGGCTGGGACCAAATTTTACCCATTCATCCCTTACCCGGATTAAAAGTTCTTACCCAGTCATTATTTTCCCTACTGTTGGTCGCAGACATATACTTCCAATTACAGATGTGTTTTTTAAATGACGAAAATATTCGTGTTTTCGAAATTTCAGATTAAAAACAAAACTGATTTGGGACAAATGCGAAATCTAACTTTTACCGCTGTCTCCTGGTTCCTACTTTAGATTTGGAAAAGTTTTATACTCGTTATGAAAACTTAAATTACAAGAAGTTTGATTCCCGAAGACAAATTTGACCTAGTCACTTAATTTCAAATTTTGCAATTTTTTTACGTCATTTTTACGTATTTTGAGGAATCGGCTAGTTAAGTTATTATTAACCGAGTTATTATGTTTTACTTTTACATAAAAGTTTGAGATATTAGTTATTTTAATATATCGTTTTAAATGTTAGTTTATATATACACGAAGAAATCATTTCCGAAAATACCTTAATGAGAAAGGGGAGGACCTTTCTCTTATATTCAAGAAGGTAATGCTATTTATCCGGCGTTCTTATGTTACTGATAAACCGGACGTTCATTCAAGAGAGCAAACTTCTTAAAAAATTCTGCTAATCAAACCGAGCTTCGAAGAAATGAATCTCGAAGAGCAAAGGCCCAAAACAATTTTCCATGGCATTTGCCTTTTTATTTGAAAAACTCCCTGCAAACGAATAAGGGAGTAATTAGCAGGGTAGGCTGCTCGCTTCGAGCCGGAAGAAGGAGACTAGCCCTAGCGGCGCCCTGTGGGATCGGCGACGAGGGGATCGGGGCGCCGCCGGCGACTACGGATCGTTGCACCGATGGATGCGAACGATAGCGGCTAGGGGATGCGGTGCTTCGAGACGTTCGAAGACGAAGAAAAGATCGTTCTTAGTTCTCACAGAAATTCTGCTTTTTTATACTTATTTTTTATTCCTTTCGTTTTTTCTTTCATTCTTTTTTACAACTGGAAAGGAAAAATTAGGTTTTCTGGTCTTGCACATTACTGGCAGTAATGAGCTTAAGCAAAGCGTTCCGGCTTACAGTAATTTACTTTTCATCCTCACCCTCTAATACAGTAAGTAGCATTTTCCATGTAACGCTAATTGAGCATATGCAAATGCTATACTTAACTCATTGTACACGTCAGATAATAAGATTCAGAGTAAATTAACATTAATAATTATATTCACTATCTAAAAAATAATCAAAACATATGTCGCCTAATCCGGTTATTTATGCAGGAAGTTATCTTAATATTTTCTAGAATTACAACTTTATGGAATTCTTTTTAATGAATAATTTCTTAAAAACTAAACCATCATATATAAAATTGTTTAGATTAAAAATTAATGAACGTTCTAATTATAAAGCATTCGAAATAAATTTCAGAATCTAAGTTCATATTCTTGAACAGTTTTTAATGTAGTTTAATAGTATTGATAAACAGCGATCAAATGCGCTTGGATTTCAATATAGAATTACTAAAAATTTCGGTGATAAATATGGAAGGCTTGGGTGAGGTTAACATAAAAAGAAAATCTGCCATTTCACATCGAGAGAAAAATTTCAAAAGTAGATTTTAAAATTTAATAAATAATAAATATTTCGCGGTCAGATAATTAAAATAATTCAGATTTACCAGAAATTTCTTTTTCTTTTTACCTGAATCCAATTTTTTAAAAAAACTCACACTTTATATCATATTATCTCAGTCGAAATGAGTTTTGAAAGTTCTGAAGAGCGATACGACACTTAAAAAATTACCCTTTCTCAGTTTTAGATGGAAAGAAAAGAAAACCTGCAATACTAAAAGAATTAAAATTAGTCGCTTTCTTAAATTAAATTTCTTAAATTAATTTCTTAAAATTACTTAAATCAATGATTGATAAAATACATGAAAAATACACAGAATACATGAAAAATACTCAGAAAACATTTCTTGCTTATTTGAAAATCTGAAATAATACATATGGTATATGTATATCGTATATGTATTATTTCAGATTTCATTAATACATATGGTAAATAATACATATGGAATATTAATTAGATGTAGTACACACTCGATGCATTTTCTTAAAGGTTTTAATCAAGTAAATAACCAATGAAACCAAATCATCCTGACTAAATTTGCTATATTAAAATGCAAAGCTCATCCCAATGGGATTTTTACATTATCTTTCATCTCTTTGCAAAAAAAAAAAGCTGATGTGGACACCATGTGACTTAAATAACCTTGCATGGCCTACTAAATTGTACATATGTTTTTCTGCGTTTCATTTAAACTTATATCCTCAAATTTCATTAGAGATTTCTTTCTCATTCAATTAATTCAGTTCTCATTTCTCGGTAAAACAAAAACGCATAACAACCCAAACATCTTCATTAAAAATTGTAAAATACAGAAAAACATAAAACACCAGATGCAGATTAAAACAATTAAAAAATCAATTTTTACAATTAGAGTTTCTGTGCAAAAACAATCAATTCGACCAGCGGGTAAGAAGTCAGATTTTTCGGGGCACAAAAGTTTACTTTTGATCCCACTGGTCAAAAAAACATTGGAGGTGCTGATTCTTAATTCACCTTCAACTGAGCTTCAAATGCCAACAAATGGCGATTCGTTAGACTTAACTTACCGCTTTTAAATTGTTGATAATTCTACAACTATTGCATGCAAATTAACTAAGGCATAAAAATTTTAACCGGAACATTACATAATTCAACCACTTTTTAAACAAAAAATGCACAATTTACCAACATATAAAAATAAAAAACCAAGTTCACCGAGCCAGGTAGTAGAGTGGGAATATATATTTATATAAGATTGGTGCGGCTGATTACAACGAAAAGGGCGGTGCACAACTACATGTTATAGCAGTCCCATACACAAAATTTCAACGTTCTACGGCTTCTAGTTATGTTCTACTTATGCGAGATGCATTCATACACACATGCGTACGTACAGACGTCAAGAAAAAAACATCCCTTCTGAATCCATTTTAATTCCAATTTGCTATTTTTTTAGACAAAAACAGTATTTTATCCTGTCCGTACGTACAGATGTCACGCAAAATCATCCTTCATATGGTTTCGAGAACGCTCGAAATGGATATTTTCGTTGAAATATGATACCCGAAATTTTTCACTATAACAATACTTCCTTTAGTTCGTGCAAGGAAGTGAAAAATTACAATGGCCTTGAATCATGGAGAGAAATTCTTCAAGAGCATAAATAAATGACTAGAAGTGAAATAATAATTTACCAAATAAAAATAACAATAGCAAATCTGCTTAAATTTTTTATCATAGTTTCCAACTGGTGAGTAACTTTGAGGAGAAAAATATATTCAAATATATGCAAACGTTTCACAAGTCAAATAAAAGGAATTTGATAAACACTAACAAAAAAAATGAATTTCAGAATTCTAATACTCAAAAGTACATTTTATCAATGCACGTGTTTAAAAAATTTAACATCGTTCAATATTGCAATTATTATTCAGAAATAACGAATTCTGTCTGTTTGGCATTAAAATTGATTTATAAAGAAATAATACCCTTTAGCAGGCTTTATTGTGTGTATTTTATTTTATTTCTAAAGACAATATTTGAAAACAACAAATTTTACATCAGAAATTTTTAATAGACTGATTTCAAGATTCCTTTTAAAAATACACCTAAGCCTTTTTTATTGTTCCTGTAATATAACTATGATTTTTTTAGAGATGTTAGATTTTTCTAATTTTTTAAAATGTATTAAAATATATTTATGACTGTGTACTTAAAAAGAGCTCTTCTTCGAGGGTATTATAATTTACAGTCTGTTCTGTTTGTTGTTACACTTTCTTTTTCTGATGAAACAAAATATTCTTAAATATTTAAAATTTTATTGACAGGAATACTACAAACCTGTATCCAGGTTCTTAATCTATGTAATGAAGAATCTGAATTCATATATGTTTGTTTCATTGTTCTTGTCAGTGTGTGAAAACAATGACACCTAGAACCGCCAAATTTTGAACACACTTAATACGCCACTGAACATGTGCACCAAGAAACCGCAATTTTAAATTTCGAATATACCTTTTATTTACTTCATATTCTGTGCGATTTTAATACATTTTTGGATGACAAACTCAATTATTGAAAACCGTTATTTACTTAAGCATTGCTGTTCCTTAAAATAAAGTATGTTTATCTTCCGAACGCCAACATTTCAAATTTAATAAATAAACTCGTCTGTTTAAAAGCAATGTATTGCCTCTGCCGGAAATAAAATACTTTCTAAGCACTAGTCTTCCAAGCACTGGTGACTATTATTCAAATTTAATCTGTTTGTTATTGATTCACAAACCAAGCAAAATATGGAAAGCAACAAACAAAATATGCAGTACTTAGTAATGTGCCACTCAGCCGGGTATAGTGGTTAGCGTCGCTGACTGCCGTGCCAAAGGGCCCGGGTTCGAATCCCGGAAAAGGCATAGATGTTTGTAAATGTATAGTGAGCGTGCGCATAGGGGCACTTTAAACATGCGTCTAGCCGAAAGTCCTCATGAGAGGCTGGTGGTAGGGAAAAAGGGGTTGGACCCGTTTTCCCGGGATGCTGTCCCTCAAAATTGGAATTTCGTGGGCTTGGACTGAGTATAGGTCAGACAAGTGAGCATTAGTAACAACAACTTAATGATATATTTTTAACTTTTTAGTCTGTCTCATTTAAATAAAAATGAGTTTAATTCAGGATATGGCTAATTAAAAATAACGGCATATCACCTTTCAAATTGTTGCCACCCAATATTAGCGCCCCGCATAATATTTAAAGTAACGAAATAATGAAGAATCTACATGAAGGTATGCATGTTTCTCGCACTATGAAAAAACAGAGCCTAGAGCCTAGAGCTCTAGTACCTAGAACCATCCAGTTTTGAATAACTACCGGAACATGGGCATCTAGAAACCCGAATTTTGAATTGAATATTTCATATTTTGTAAAATTTCAATGAATTTTTGAAAGAAGAAACTCAACGATCTGAAAGAAACCAATGGCAACACTATACGGAAAAAACATTTTTATCTCCAACGTGAGACACTCTTTTGGAAATTCTGAAGGTTGTAGTGTTTTCAAATATTTTGTGATTTTGCAGTTAATCGAATTTTATGTGGCGTAAGTGCCAAAAGCGTCACATTTAATAAATAAAGTAAATATACGTGATAGTCTGAGAGTAATAATAAAAAAACAAAAAAAGTTTTGTAAAGCCATCTTAGTAATTAAACTGGATACTGATATGATGAACTGAGAAAAGACTGTGGGGGGAGGAACAGAAAATGTATGCCTACACTTAATGCTGTAACGGGAATTCTAAACGTATACTGCTATGCTACTTTTGAAATTTTTGTAACTTTGCTGTTGCATTGTATATGGCGTAAGTGCGAAGAAAATGATGCTTAATAATAAAGCTCAAAAAACAAAAAAACAAAAAAAATGGGCTATAGGAGTAACAACAAACTGGTAGACTGCTAGCCCAACGAAAGTGTAAAACTACTTAACAAACTCTTTTGGGCGACTGTTAAAATCTGAAACCTCTTCCTTTTTTTATTTATCTGCAAATAATTCTCCCGATCGTACCGTATGTATCTGCTGTTTGGGGCTGTAACTATGCTTTTTTTGTAAAGTGACTATCAGCGCAAGCAGCTAGAGTTATTAAAATAAGAAATTTGAGAAAAAGAAGCCAAACTGTTTTTTCATTGTACCTAAGAATAAGATCAGGTGCTTTTGATTACAACTCTTTGTTAATTTTTTCTGAGCTCAACTAAACGTTTTTCTTTAACTTTGTAAACTTATTGGCAAGAAAGTACTCAACACAGGGACAGTCACATACTCTCTCGGAGAAAGGAGGTGTGGATCTCCTTTGGAAACAAATTTCCCAGTTGAGCAATATTTGCTGTCATTTATGACTCTTAATCTGATACTAATTGATAGATGTTTTCATACTCCATGCCCTCAAGGACATAACTTCCACACAAGCACCCATGGTAAATAAGTTTTCTCCAATTGATACATTTTAAACAGCATGACCTTTCAAGGTTGTCCGATTAGACGTTCAGATACACGACTAAGCACGTATCTTTGGCAATTATCAGTTACGTTATTCAAATTTTGATGGCTCTAGATACCGTTGTTCAATCACAATGCGAGAAACATGCATACATTTATGCAGGTTTTTCATTATTTAATTTCTTTAAATACAATACACGGCGATAATATTTGGTGGCAGCAATTTCAAAAGTGATTCGCCGTTTATAGTGAATCGACGCAAAATGCCAAAATGAAATTTATAGCCCTTCTGAGCTGACATTCCTTTGGGCTAATTATTGCATATGAAAAAGCCGAATCTAATTTTTAAGTTATTCTTGGTCTGGTACTACTACTTTAGCCCTATAACCCTAACATACATGTAGTGAGTTATGCATGTGTCGGAGATAATCCTGCAAAGTCTTAGGAAGGTTTTAAAACAACCTTTTTGCTTAAATTTCACTTAAATAGAACTTTGAACATAAGGAACCTTGCGCTGTAAATAGCTACACTTTCTGGCAATGTAAATAAAAATTAGAATGTTCAATTCAAATTAAACGCTGATCATTAGTCTAAGACTACACAGTTAAATAGTAAGCTTGCTCAATAAATTACTGGCGCTTCAGATTTAAGTATCGGTGACGAGAGAGTGCAAAGCCGAGATATTTGCATTTAACTAGAGCTGGCAAAAACTAACCACATAGCGTGTATGCCAGAAGCACTCTCTCAAGATCCCAAAACCTCAGTATAAATACACAAGCAATTAGTTTGCATTTTGGTGAAGAATACGGGAAAAAAAGTTAAAATTAGATTAAAATAAGAATCTTACATGATTTTACTCATTTCTTTTTTCAATTTTGAGATTTGTCTCCACTACGTTTTGCGTTGCTCACAATTGTACCCATCAGTTTAAAAGAGAAGAACGGAACATCTTGTCTTAAGTAATTATCACGAGTTAGGATTTCATTAGGAATAATAATTTGATAATTTATGAAATTTGTTAATGATATTTTACACCTTTTTCTCCTATTCTGAGTCAAATATTAAATATCGTAAAAATTAGGCTGGATGTATTAAAATTTGAAACAGATGTGCATGTGTAAAGTTAGGGAATTGAAATAAATAGGTATTTTCTATTTATCTATGCTCCTTAGTTTCAAGACTTGGTAGAAAACTGCTCTGCTTCCGGTGTATTTTCAAGTATGCACTATAGGGTTGAGAAGTAGTAGAGTTATTTTCATTTAATATATCCATAGTATACACTCAACAACAACCAATCGCGCATGCGTGTACCATACATTTGTTTTAGTACATGTGGATTTAACTAAACAGAATCTAGTGGTTGTAAAAACGTAAAAAATCGGTGATATAGATTTTTATTTTTCGGCATTAAAATTTCTTTTCTCTTATAAAATGCTTCTTTTTTATAATTTATGATAGAATAAACCTTATAAGATATAAAAATAACCAAACAAATATTCCTTTCCAGTTCATAAAGTCGTCAATTAGCTGGAAGCCTTACTTCGGTTTGCGAATAATCAGAAAACGCCTGTAAAGAGTTACGTGAACTATTTTTTAAGCTGGAATTTTGCCAAAAATAATTTTATTTTTGAACAAACGTGAAAACTGTAAGGAATAAGATGTTTCATATACTAAGGGCAGTCTAAATTTTCTTATTCAGTATTTAATTAGCTTACAAGAGCTATTAGTCTCGAAACATGATTTCAGATTGTTTCATTTTTCATTTGAGTCTGTTGCCATTCTTTAAATATTTTAATATTCTTTAAATTATTTATCTATCAGATTGAATGTATCTGTTATAAATTAACAAACTATGGTATTTAAACGAAAGAGATGCAGTTCTTAAGAATATTATTTTTTTACTTTTTAACTGGATTGATTTAAATAAAAATGCATTTAATTCATGATGCAGCTAATTTAAAACGTTAAATATTTTTACAGAATGATATTAAATATTTTGTCACTTTTCAAATATACGGAAGGTATATAACGTTCCCATTTTAGTCTAAATGCATATTTCTCTATAAAATGTTTTGCTATTCCACTTGGACTATTCATAATCTCACTAGTAAATTATATTAAACTTCAAAATATTTCTTCTGGGTGACCGTTATAATCAGAATCTTTTCAGACTTTTTTAGTCCAAAGTGGGCTATTAATCTGGAAGTGGGATTTTGCATTGGTTCACTATAAAACGGCTTATCACTTTCCAAATTGTTGCCACCAGATATTATCGCCTTGCATTATTTTTAAAGAAATCAAATAATGAAGAACCTGCATGTAAGTATTATATTGTGAAAAAACGACAGTATCAAAAGCCATCAAATTTTGCATAACATTGTCCTCCATCGGAACATAGGCATCTGGAAGCCCGAATTCCGAATATCTAATTCGTTTTATTATTTATTTCATATTTTCTAAAAATTTTATAAATTTTTGATTAACAACGTCAACGATTTGAAAGAGAGCAATGGCAGCAATGTTCGAAATAAAGTATTTTTATCTCCAGAGAGCGAGACTGTTGCCATTCGGGAAAATGTAAAGTATTTATCTTTAAGTTTTAATTAACAAACTCTGGTCTATGAAAGCAATGTATTGCCGCGGCCAGAAATAAAATACTAGCGCCAGAGTGCTGCCATTCAGTAAAGCTTAAGATATTTTCAAATTTGACCTGGAATGTTTATTAAGTAATGAACTAAGCGATTTAAATGCAACAAGCACAGTTCTTAAGAATTTTTTTAACCTTTTTAATGAGATTGATTTAAATGAACATGTATTTTATTCTACAGATGGCTAATTAGAAATATTTTGTTATGAAATTACACTAGCGGAACTCCCTCAAATCATGGCATACTTTATCTTTTTTACAATAGCTATTTCAGGTGGTTGGCCGTGTAGGCGGCTTGTATTTAAAGAAATAATATAGCGAATATAAAAATATGTATAACGATCTAACAGTTCGTCGGGAATTCTAAACATATACTGTATTTTGTCATTTTGCTGTTGAGTTGAATTTTATATGGTGTTAAGTGCAAAAAACGCGATATTTAATAAATAAATTTAGCAAAGTTAATAATAAAAAGACAAAAAAAAATGTTAGTCAACTTATTAAGAAAACAGAATATTGATATGATAAACTGTGAAATGTCTGAAGAAAAAAAATGTATATTCTGTTATGCAGCTTTTGAAAATTTAGGTGTTGAACTGTATATGACGTAAGTACGAAAACAAATCCTTATTAATAAAGCTGAGGGTCAGGAGGAATGAGTGCAAGAACAGAATGGTAGACCGCTAGCTTCAGCGAAGAAGTATAAACCTTAATAAAACCTTTTGGGAGACATTAAAATCTGAAATCTTTTAGATTTAATTTTTTTCCCTAATCATTAGTATTATCTATTGCCACTCATATTTTCACTGATGCTGATATTTGAAATAACAGTATATAGTCTAAATACAACAATAACAGTTGCTATAATTGTCATTGTTGTTTTCGCCCATTCTCACGGCTGTTACCAAATTTCTGTCTGGGATCAAGTTTTGTTGCGCAATGAGAAATCTATTATTATTATTATGTTTATGGTTTGTACTAAAATCCGTCCCCTGCTTTGTGTTGCCAAAGTTCAAACCTAAATAAATTTTAGGGTCTTTTGAATTTAGATGGCATGAATTCCGCTTTAAGAAACATTATTTATGTTATTAAATGCAATTTTACAATCAAAAGCGAAATAAAATGAATTTTTTTAGTTATTTTAAAGATAAGATTAAAATGATAACATTAAAGAGATAAAATTTAATGGTCATTTTAAAGATAAGATTTTAAGGATAAGCTATTTTTTAAACAGCGGCAAAACAAACTGAAGTATTTGCTTTTGACTACAGCTTTTTCAATCATTCAGATCTCTGTTTAATAATAGCGTGTACTCGTCGAATCACAATAAACATCTGAGAAATGTTTTATATTCAAACAGGACATCTTTTTCCCGCATTATATCAAATAAACAGGCACACAGGCGTGCACACGTGTCTGTACAAATAGTCCTTATCCGAAAAAAAGAAAAAAGAAATCGGAATTTTCTAACATCATGCAGAATGTGAAATTTTGCGTGATTATTGTCTGTTCACGTCAATTTACCGGGATAGAAGAAGCAACGATATGACTATGTAATCAGCATCACTCAATTTCAGCATAGATAGTGTTTATTTGCATCTGTAAAGCACCCACTTAGTTCTACTCATGTATGAAAACATACAGATGTTGAATATAGAATAACTTTCCTTTCATCCTGTTAAATTTATTTTCAATTTTTGTAGATAAAATGCGATGAGGACTTATCCTGCGATTACAAATGTCGACAAGAAACAAACAAACAATTTAAAAATGATCAGGAAGCCATTTGGAACAGGAAAACTTTCATTATTATAGATATTTACATCGCAACCGTGAACTTCGTACACTAATCGTTGAGGAATTTTATTGCTTGAAGGCGTACGGATGGGTAACATAAATAATTCATGCTTCTCTGAAAATACTTCGAAAATCTATTGCCTTCTTTAAAGCGTAGAATAACAATTTCTGTCTGTATTTATTTTATTTAACAGCCTTCATAAACTGTATACACCAAGAACACAAAATTCCATATTCCACAGTTTAAATACCAGTAAATTGTGCAAAAGCTTCAAGTTACTTGATTTTAGCTTAATGCACAAAAATGTAAAAATTAATTTTTAGTTATCATAATATTCTTGGTTGATAAAATTGAAATTACGAGGTTGTTGATATTAAGGGGATTTTGGATTAAAGTTTTAGAGATCTTTAAATGAATAGAATGTAACCATTCTTATAAGTAGGAATAATAAAACTAATAACTAATCGTCTGCTTACTCCTTCTTCTAATCGTAATATATATATATATCCCAAAAGGGTTTCAAAAGACAAAAATTTTCATTTTTGGCAATTTCAAAATTTAAAAAAAAAATGGGCAAATAATGAAATCTAATTTTTAATGCAGTTTCCTATCTCCTATACTTATATTTGGGAAAGTTTTACTTTTGTTACCAAAAAATAGAAATACAAGATGTTACGACATACGAGAAAAAGTGACCAGGATTTTAATTTCAAAATTTGCTATTTTTAATGTCATTTTCAATTTGCCTTTCGGGATCTGTTAATTAAGTTAAAATAATTCGAGGAAATAAGTTTAAACGATGTGCGGGAAATATGTGCTGCGTATAAAGAAGTTATGTGGTACCCATATCAGATTTCTTTTGTTTTCAGCTTTTTATTCTCAATGATACGTATACGCCATGATACGTATAAGCTATTAATCAAATTATTCCGTTGAAAATTTTTCAACGGTGAATAATAGCTCTTTTATTTCCAATAATGCTGTTTAGTTAAACGGTTGAAAAAATCCCGCAGTTTTGCTAAAAAATTAGAAATTACATTAAGAATCTAAAAAAAAATGATTTAAAAGATTTTTTTTCGTCCTCTCCATCCAATAGTGCAAAGACTAAAGTATGAGAAATTTATTTCGTTTTTTAAACGAAGATGTGTACTAAAAATTGGTTCGCTATTAAATTTTAAATAATTTAAATCAAATTTTGAAAAAAAAATCGCTTCATTACGTTGTATTGTGATCCACAAACAGTGCGTGCAAGAAATTTAACTCAATAACTTATCTGAAAGTAGCTTGACAATCGACGACAAACTTTTGACCTTAGTGCCAAGAACTGTAATTGAGCTAAATGAAACCTTATAAATGCCAAAGCTATTTCCGAGCTTTTGGGAACAAAAAAAAGTGGATCATTATTAATCTTTATATCAGGTGACCCTTTCTGTAGACTATAAATCTAAATCTCGATTTCAAAGACAAAGGACTATTTGCAGTTAAAGTGGTAATTTTATTCTATCTCTTTTGTAGTATTTATGCTTCATTCAGTGTTGGTCGACATCCAGAAAGCGTCTTTCATAATAGTCTAAATGCCTACCAGCAGCCGAGCGGTAAAATCGTCGAACATTGGTAGTTCGTCTTGGGTTTGATTCCAGGCGAACGGGCTGGCTGCATGGGCGTTTCCGTTGTGTTTCTCATGGGTAGTGTGTATACGAGACAGTTTCCCTTATAAAGTCCTTCACGAAGGCATCTCTCCTCTTAGACAATTAGCTGTCGAGTGCTTTGTCGTGATCGAATAAACTAAAATAACCATAACAGCCAAACAGTCGTCCAATATCCAAACACCAGGCGAATTTGAAAACATATGGAAAAACGTTTGCTAGAGTTTAGTCACTTTTTCAAGACGTATATGAACAGACTTTTAGGTGAGATTGATATTTGTAATGCAATGCATTATTTGCACTTTTTCACATTTTATTGAGCAAAGAGATGGAGTTTCTTCTTTAAATATAGAAATTTAAACATTATTTGTTCTTAACACTCCTTCAACTTTGATTTTCGTTGTATGACAAACATCAGTAGTCGTAAATTCTATACTACGAATTACAGAAACCAAATCTAGCCCTTTTCCTTTCTCTTGCAATTATAAATGACGCTTTTTTAGCAGACTTTAGACAAATCTGTGTTTCGTCAGGAGTCCTGCTCATGATTTCTCTGTCGCTCACGATTTTTCGGGAATTGTTTTGGTAGTGATTTATAACATTTTCTGAAGATGATAAGCTTTCATGAATTATAGCATTTTTACTTCTTTGTACAAAGTAAAAGAAGTACTATCATAAGATATTTTCTCCCTCCTTTCTGCGTACCTTCGTAGTGTAACGGTAGCACACTAGACTCATATTCGAGAGATCCAGGTTTGAGTTCCAGCGATAGCATTCCTCATTTTCCACATCTTCTTCTTCAAAATAGCGTAATGACTCTACGTTGGCGCCTGAACAAATAGGTGGTTGGTCATGATTCTTCACCACCAGGATTTGGAGACTGGATCCTCTAATCCGTTCAAATAAATAATTAATGAATTTAAGCGATTATATTTCGCTTCCTATATTTGCAAGAATCTTAAGTCAACCTGAATTAAATTGTTATCAAAGAAATCAATTATTGAGCACTCGACCAATTTTCTTCATTTAACATCTAAGATTACAAGTTTTCTTTCTCTTCCTTGGAGATACTTTTATTATTTTTTTATATGTAAATAGATACCCACTCTTTTCAGGAGCTGACTAGCGAGCTACTGTCTACGACCGTTGAACACTGATAGTTCAATGCGGATTTAAATCCCGGTAATTGAACTAACTTCATAGGTGTTTTCTTGGTTTTTCCCCATGTATAACGTAAATGTAAGACAATTAAAACGTAATTATAAGAAAATTTCCTTCAGAAAGCTCTCCATGAAGGTATATTATCCCTTAATCCATCTTCTCTAAAAAAGGAAATCCCCCTTTCCTGAAAAAAGAACTTTTCATACTGAAATGTGGTAGGTTTCTTTCTATGCAGATATTAGGAGTAATCGTAACTGTAAGCAAATATATTTATGTATGAAATAAATATTTATTTATAAAAAATCTTTTAAATATATATGACGGTATTTTTTCATAAATATTTACATGTATGGATATATGTATGTGTTTATGTGACAGAAAACGTGTGAGGGGGATTCAAATTTTATCTGCTTAGAGACATCACATTCATATGACTTTGCCATGGCTGTCTATGGACCCCTTACTACGGAGTAAGAATTTTATCATAAAATCGATTAATTAATTTTATGTAACTACATAATAATTGTTCATGTTAACAGGATTTAATTCAAACATTCACAAAGTAGTTCGTCTTGAACTTTCTGATTGGGCATTCGATCTATAAATTAGGCTATACTCTAATGAATTTAAATAATAGAAAAGTTTGTTGCTTAGTTATCAAAATGTATTTTTTATGAAAATATTTTCTCTCATAATTAATTGAAAAAAATATCTGATGTGGACACCACGTGACTTCGTTGAACGCCTATTCAATTATATATATTTTTTTCTGCATTTCATTTAAACTCATTGCTTCGAATTATTCTAACTTAATTAACCGATCCCTCAAGGCAAGTTGAAAATGCCGCAAATATTGCAAATTTTGAAATTAAACATCCCGGTCAATTTTTGTCGCACTGGATTCAAACTTCTTATATTTTTATTGTTTCATACGAGTATAAAAGTTTGCCAAACACAAGTATAGGAACCGTGAGACCGCATTAAAAGTTAGATTTTATTATTTGTTGCAAATCAAGTTTTTTAATTTGACATTGCCGAAACAAATATATATATCATGGAATATTATCGTCATTTAGAACATTTCTGTTATTAAAAGTGTATGTCTACGAATAACGATTGTGAAAATAAAGTCTGGGTAAATGAGTGGATATATATATCTATATATATATATATCTTATATGTATATATATACTTTGATACTGCCAATTGCAATAAAAAAAGGAGGTGTACAATTGGATATTATAGTAGTCCCACATATACAAAATTTCAACGATCTACGGCTAATTGGCTAATCGTTTTCGAGTTCTGCGAGATTCATACGTACATATGTACGTATAGAAAGAAAACATCCATTTTGATTTCCTTTTACATTAAAACAAAGAGACCGTTATTCTATTTGTAGGTCCAGACGTCAAGAAAAGAGTCAAAATTGATTCGGGAAAGGTCAAAATGTGTATTTCTTTTGAAATCTGAAATCCGAAGTTTTTCGAGATTACAATTCTTCATAATAAGTTTCCCGGTAAGTCATTTTTCATCTGACTTAAATTATTTCTCTAGAAGTAAAGAAAAACTGCAGTCGAATCTTATCGAGTCCGCAGACAGAAACTAAGTTTTCTTTTCTGTAAAAAATGAAGAAGATAAAGCAATTTTTATGATGGAATTTTGAAATCTTGGATATAACTCCCTGATTCGTAATCTATTTCTTCATGCAAGATATTGATATTAAAAAACTTCCACAACAAGTAAAGAATAAAAAGAAATAAATCAGGGTGACAGACAACTTTTTCTCCGTTGAGTGACTCATATTAGTGACTTGTCAAACACTCATAAATTAAGCGCTGCTTAACCTGAAACGAAACAACCATTTTCCTTCCCAATTTTGCTCTTTGTCAAGTAAATACTCCAATTTTCAAACACAACATAACTCAGATCTTTGATTTTTTTGCCTCAAACCACAAGCATTCCACCAATGTCGTTCTCCTCAAACGGATGTCTTTTGTTCGGAGGAGAAATTTAAGGACGTTAAGCTTACCTCCTTAGTTCTGTTATCGGCCTCGTACACAATTCTTATCGAGATGTCTGGTTCTCATCTCTGCGGTTGTAACTCAGTCGTGCTCGTTATCATTGAGGAGATAAGTTTACAAAGTGAAGCCAGCTAATCAGTCTCCCGAAGAAGCGACAACAAACTGTACTACGTAAAGGAACAACTCGCCTTCAAGGCAGGTTTCTTTTTGCACTATAAGAACTTAAGAGTTTGGGCATGAAGCGAAACAGCATATTTGTTCAATTGCAATATTTCACAGGAGCTCCACATAAGTTAAATGAAGAATAGAAAATGATTTTGAGCTTTATATTCTTAAAACGAAAAAATTCTGTGTTATTTACTGAAGTCAAAAGAGTCTGGCACGCTGGAGATAAAAATGCTCCTTTACCCTACAGTATTGCCACTACTCGCTTTGAAATTGTTAACGGAAAATTCGTTAAATTTTTATAAAAGATAAAATAAATAATTAAACTAATTCAAAATTCGGGATTCTAAGTGTCCATGTTCAGGTAAGGACTAGGTTATTCAAAATTACATGGCTGTAGGTACCGTTGCTTTTTCCCAATGCTAGAAACATGCATACATTTATACAGATTCTTTATTATTCAATTTCTTTTAATAT
The DNA here is from genome assembly GCA_000611955.2 of Stegodyphus mimosarum. NCBI lineage: Eukaryota > Metazoa > Arthropoda > Arachnida > Araneae > Eresidae > Stegodyphus > Stegodyphus mimosarum. The sequence continues at coordinate 219,762 of KK122492.1, forward strand.
AATGCAGGGCGATAATATTTGGTGGCAACAATTTGAAAAGTGATACGCCGTTCATAGTGATTCCACCCAAAATGCCGTTTCGAGACAAATATCCCATTCGGGACCAACGTTCCTTTTGGGATAATAAACATTACGAATTTACGCAAAAGTGATTAGTCATTGTTACGTCTGAAGATGTCCTCAAAATTCGTAAAAAGAATGATTAATCAATCGAAATTGTTTTCGGCAGTGCGAATCTCCGGAACTCGAGCGGATGTTTTCGTGGGTTGTGTCTAATAATTGGAAATCTTTTTATATGTTTCACTAATTTCCTTGATTGCCTTAGAAATATCACAAATGGAACTGATATCTTTAGCATACTTATACCAGTAGTGCTCCCATAATTATTTTGAGAGGTTTTATTTTGAACAGCGTGAGAATATAACTTTTTTTCGTTTGTGAGATGGATTTTATTTCAAATAGATAACGTCCTGGCTCATCGCTTCTTACACGCTGCCTTTTAATTCTAGATTGTAACCATCTATCTGTATAGATTCTTTGGAAGAATTAGCGATGAACTGGTACCCCCACTGAATTTTTTCAATAAATCTAAAAAATATTAAAATATTATGACTAGTTTGTTGAAGATCGAAGTGAGCTTTATCCTGTAATTTTTTTCAAAACACTTACATTAAGAATGAATGCATAACGGTAACGTATGTTTCCTTTTCGATACCTCTGACAAGATTATTCAGAAAAGCATTACGCCAATATAAATCTTAATCATTTTATATGGAGTTAAATTTGTAAGCTCGGAACAAAATTTACGAGGTCGCATTTCTAAAAATGAAAACAACGTGAGTTACTACTAATGAGTGTAATTAGCATCTATCTCCTAATGCGTCGAGTCCAACGCTCATGTTTATAGAGTTCAACATTCTTCATCGATTCTTACGCGTCCTCATTGCTCGGAGCAGTGCGGGAGCCCTTTTCCGATTCTCGTTCTTTTACATCCGCCATATTTAAGAAAACGATGCTGTTGCCAGATCCCTGTATATGTCATTCTGTCTAACACGCTTGTTGTTCTTTGCGGCCGTTGCCATGGGAGCGCGCCATCTTTTCAAACAGCAAAGAGACAGTCAATAATATCTCAAGATGGCGGGTAGCGTCTTTTGTGCTAGAGGAGCGGCAAGCTAGAATTTGCAAAGTTCCTGTAACACTTCTCCCTGTCAAACCCGTCGCTTGAAAATTCAGAAGAAGAAAAAAATTCTTTTGATAAAAAAAAAAAGAAGTCGTTTTGGGGTTTCGACACATTTACTGACAAACTGCATCTCTTAAGAAAGAATATGAGTTTGTATGCTGTGGCAAGCTAGTAGAATATAAACAAAAAATTTTAGTTGAATTTCAGTTAAAAAATAATGGAAGAGTTAATAATCTTTCTTTCTTAATATACATATATTTGTATTTTGTTCCAGGAAACTTTGCACTTTCCAAAAGCGAAAAATATTATTACTTCCAAAATGAATATTTTTAAAATTTGGCAAAATCTTCGGCGTGCAAAATGAAATAAATATCTTCGAAATAAATTTACTAATTTTCTTCGAATTTGTTTCAAATACGTATAATATCTTTCTTAACTTAAAATATCCTTATTCTAATCCAATTTAAGAACATAGCCTCATTCCATACAAACAGAAATATGAAAAATTTTCGTTCGTATTTACCTCTGTCTTTATTTTTAAGTAATGAAACTTTTATATGTATAGTTCTCACGTTTTTTGAAAAATGGCAACACTTACAGAAATAATTTCGAATTTATTTTTTATTTATTTCGCATATTGTTTGAATTTAATAAAATTTTGATTAACGAATTCAGTGATTTCGAATAAATGTGTTGCTTCTGCTCAGAATAAATATTTTTATCTTCCCTGTGCCAGCGTGTGGCCATTCGGCAAAGTATAATTTATTTAATTTTTCTTTCAAATTTAATCTGTCTGTTATTTATTAGCAAAGTAAGAGCTTTTAAAGAAATAAGCGCAGCTCTTTATTTCTATTATAATTAATTATGAGCAAGACCTGTGAAGTTACACTGGATGAATTTGTTAAAACCCTTATTTATATATATGTGTATATATATATATACACAAAAAGAAACATAGTCATATGCCCAAAATTTAAAAACAAAATCCTTTAACCAGTTATGCGTTATAGCTGCAGGACTGAAGTAAATTAAACTTAAAGCGTCTAAATTGGAATCAAAGCAAGGCAAATCCTCAACAACATTAGTAATTGCAACCGTGAATACGAGGTTATATTGCATCTAAACATATCAAAATAAATATAAGAACTCATCAGTAGAACAACGAAAAATAAAAATACAAAAAGGAAAACATGTACAAAATTATTAAAATATAAAACTTAATATCTTTTTAGTGAAATTTTCTTGAAAGACATTAAAATTCGTTTAAAACCGAAAACTCGAATCTCAAGTAATAAAACATAACATTGTGCCAAATTGACAACTCAAAAAAGCAAAAACACTCTACATTATGCAAATTGATCATTCAAAAAACGAAATTGTTCAAATAACATCAAATCCTTCCCGGAACAAACCATTCAAAAATGGAAATCGAGAAAATTAATGATTAAATGCTCGAATATATGGGGAAAAAGTGGTAACCGAAGAAGAAAATAGTAAAAGAAGAAAGGTTATTTACACTCTTCGCTGCATCGTCATCAGGTGCTGCAGCGAAAACGAAAAGCTAAAGAAAATGAAAGTAAACGAATCAGCCTCCTTGTGAACTGATAATGACACAAATTATATATTAAAATGTAATGCTTCAAAAATTCATAGAAAATTAATTATAGAAATCTGTGTCTTCATCTATCCAAAAACAAAATGATGGAATGGGTTGCATAAAAATCCGAAAAGAACTAAAATTGTAAAGAAATTCCATCAAGACTATAAGATGAATTATTTTCGACAAAAAAAAAAGTAGTTTTAAGCAAATTTATGGTTTTGATGCTATTTCTTTACAATTTTTTTTTGAATGATTTGCTCCGAGTTGAATAAGGGATGGATTTGAATGATTCATTTTTTATTTACTTTACAATATTACCATCAGTTGTTACAGCTATTGGCGCATAATTGGATAAGGTTCTTGAACTGCTTTGTATTTTTTTATTATATATATTTTTACGCGTATACATACGTATACACATCCGTACGTACATGCATACATATATATAATGAAAAATGCAAATGATCAGAAGGACTTTGAAATGTATAATCCTGCGCATTTGATTATATGAAATGTATAATTCTGCGACTCACATAAAATAATAATTAAATTATAAGAAAACTGTCAAATTTATAAATTCTTAAATTTAAAACAAAGATAAAAAATTATTGAAAAGTATTGCAGAAAAGGAAAATAGATTGTAAATTCAGTAGATGTATTAGAACAAAAGTCAATAGCTTTTGGCTGAGACTGACATTCGAATGAAAACGTTTTCCTTCTATTTAATTATTTTGATTGTAATTAAGATTTTAAAATTTTCATTCAAATATCAGTCTCAGCCAAAAGATACTGACTTCTTTTTTACAGTAATTTTTGCTAATTTTATCCTTGTTATAAATTTATAAGATTCCCTACTTTATTATAATTTAATTATACATATTTCTTTTAGGCGATTAGTTACGCAAGCGGTTAGTTAATGCCAAAATACTAAAGCTGCTGCTCTTTTTGCTTACATAATACATTTTTCATTTTAGTCAAACATTCTGCAGCTAAATGTTTCGGATTAATAGGTTAGATTTGAGAATAGGATTTGAGATTCGGATTAATAGGTTCGTTCCAAGAAGTGGGTGAATAAAATTTTGTATGCATTAAATAGAACTTTTATTATGCAAAAGCACATCACAAATTTGCTAAACAGGACGAATGGAATTTAAATATAAGCAATAGTGCACTGAGACAGAACTATCAAATTCATGAAACTGACTGTCCGAGCTCGTAATTTTTTAGTTCCTTGAGGATATGTTAGCTGAAAATTTAGAATTTCAGAATAGAAAAGCTTTAATGAAGCTTGCATTTTCACGGTATAAAAAATACTTGGGTATGTTTATTATTATTTGCATGTTTCGCCCTAAGGCACTACATGGAAAGGAGGTATGCCTTCGTGGAGGACTTTGAGGGAAACTGGCTCTTATTAATACACTACATATGCGGAAAACCACGAAAATCCCCCTGCAGCCAGCCTGTTCGCGAAATTTGAACCTCGGATCGAACTACCAGTGTTCACGGACTTTACCATTCTGCCGCCTGGTGGGTCAAAATACTCGGATAGTAGATTTTTTTATTACATTTTAATATCAATACTCTGAATCTTAGCAGCAGTTTAAAGCTTAAAGATTTGTAAGATCCCAGTATCCATCTTTAAAATTAAACGAACTATAACGAATACACGCCGAATTTTTTTCGGAATAATATGGAAGTATTGAATTTATTTTTGTGTATGACAAAATGAGATCTAAAAATGAATTTGTTATCAAGTATAATGCCTAAGTATTTCTTATTTCCAGTGTAATGTCTTTTTGAAATAAAGGTGGTTCAGATGGGTAAAATGAATGTTTATCTTTATGAAATAGAATCGCATTTGACTTAATGATATTAAATAAAATTCTCCGATCTGTGAATCATGCCTGTAGTAAATCAAGATAATGCTGAATGTCACAGTCATTATTTTCAAGTGTTTCGGCCTGTATCAAAGAGCGGAGAGAGCTAATTTTACCGTAAGGTGCTATGGGATGTCATAAACTTTATATACCATAGAACTTTGAATTTGACCTTTGGGTACACCTGTCTTAATCGACCTCTGCGATGAATAATTAGGAAGCTAAATAGATGGAGTAATGAACGCTATTAAGAAAAGAAGCAATATTCGAGTTAAATTAAATGGAAAATTAAGTTTGATTAATTTATAAATATGGCCACAAATTCAGGCGTGGTTAAATGCTTTTCAACCATCAAGATAGGCCGCGCTTGTAAGCTGTTTACTACCTAAGAAGTGCTATTAGTTCTCGAATCTCACTCTTTTGCCCGTATTACTTTTCAAATAAAAGAACGTTTCCGCCAAATATTAACGTCATGAGCGCCGCATAAAGACTTTAACAGACCTTTTAGGGCGACGATGTATACGTGCAAATTATGCGGATTTTATATTTTAAAATATTCATGAAATTAGTGCATACTGGTATTTCCGCGTTAACACTGTACATACTTCTTTTAAGACCTCAGGCAAGAGAGATTAAAATTTTTAAATTGCAGAGAGTAAAAGTCTGAACTTAAAAAAAAAAATAATAATAAATAATATTGTTGTGTAGTTGTTTAATTATATGTATATATTTATTAGAGATAACTTTGCTTATAAATAACTTTGCTTTATACTTATGTAAAGATAACTTTGCTTATATATATTTTTGTTTACTTGCGATAATTTGTTATTATCATTTTTAGATACGTTGTTTTATTTTAAATACATGAAAAATCTTATTGTTTAACAATTAAACCCGGAGTAGGAAAGACGGACCACGTTATTTCTTTTCTTTTCAAACTTTCTCAACTGTATTTGTATTATTTTTATATGTTGTTCTATTTTTCAGTACATACTGGCAGTGCTTAGTGAAATTTAACCAAGGTATGGCTGTATGAAGAAGCATTGATCTTAACGGAATCTCTAGAACACGTATGGTTCCGTGTCACCCAAGGGTTCTATAATGAAGAATCATTGAAGTAGGATTACAGAAAGCTCATTTTAAAGATAAGTACTATATTCAATGCGCTTTAGTAAAAATTAGCACTCTGTCAACTAATAGTACTGTTCTGTTATAGGGACTGGATTCAGAAAGGTTTTATGTACGCATATATATGTGTAGGCATGTGTGTATACATACACGTACATATATACGTACATATATGCATGCAACACATGCACAAATACATACCTGCATGCAAACATTTCTGAATCCGGTCCCGATAACAGAAAAGCACCGAAATAATAGTGCAGATATCATTTTTCCTATAATAGTGACATATTCAACATTGGAATTCTCGAGTATGTTAGCAAACGGTTTAGTTTCCATTATCGTTTCCTTGCACAAATCACATTTCTGAGCTTGTAAAGCCATTTATTTTTTCAAGTAATTTCTGCTTAATTTCTGCTGCCTTATCTTTTGAATAAACCTTGGCCTTTTTATGTAATTTATTGTAATAAAACAACAACAAAATTAGTTTATTTGGCTCAAAATGTTATAATGGCCAAAAATACCTGGTGTAATAGCTTTAAATAAACAAACTGACTGTTAAAATATTTAGAATATTAAAATTGTTTACGTATTCTTCATTTTAAAATATTAGAAAGTTAATTTAAAAAATTTCATTATCATTATATTTTCTCCCACGGATATTCCAATAATGACGCTGTAATAAAATATTCTTCATTATTTCCTAATATACGTTCTTTTTACACGATAGAAGATTTCTAAGATTATTTTTTTTAATATATGGGGAAAAAGAATGGTTTGGATTGAAGTTATTATTTCTCTCTACGATTTAGCAACATTCTGAATCGTATCAAACCGTCTCGTATCAGATCGGAAAAGTATTGTATCTCATTGAAGCGGTTTCTAAAATCTAAAATAGATATGGTAAGAACCAACTGGCATCTCTAAATCATGAATTATTTTTTCAGAGAGATATCTGTGTTATCTTTTTAAGGAAATAATTTATTTCAGGAATGCGGTTGAAGATATTGCAACAGTAAAACGAGCAGTAGGGTAAAATCTCTGTTTCATAAATGGTAGGATATATTAAGACCATTGAGAAATTTTAGGAAAATATTTTTAGATTTAATTCCTTTACTCGTCCTACATTTTTACTTCTATAAGTACGCTTATTCTTTATATGCGAGTGCTACATTCTACAATCGAAATTGAGTTTTAAACCATGTGTTTTTTAATGCAATGCTATCAATCTGTATACTCTTCCACTAATATTATATACTAGCTGAACTACCCGATGTCCATTAAGTGAGATTGAGAGTAATGTATCTAACAACATAGAGAACGATACCCCTGTAATTCTTCTCTAATAACAATGCATCGATGCAAAATATACGATTCATAGTCATACATTTTTCAGTCTGATGCGATATGGAACCCACATAAAAAATTTCAATAGAAAAAGAAACTAATTCTCTCTCATTATATCAGCAATAATGGCACGCCGTTTTGAATGATTTTCGTCTTTCTAATCAAATGGTCATAAAAGCTCGAGTTCCATCCAATATTTCACTTATATTCAGTTTTAGTCGATTAAATGTGGCAAAACATTGATCATAATGGATCAGAAACGCGAACAAACAAACAAACACACAAACAGACATTCTTCTTTATATATATAGTTTTGTAAAAATTACAAATTTTTGATTAACAATCTCTACGATTTGAAAGCGAGTAGTAGCAACATTTTCGAAATAAAGCATATTTATCTCCAAAGTATCAGACTTTTGCCACGCTAAATAGTGAGTGCGAAAATGAGTGTTTTTAGAGTTTTTAATTAATATCTCGGCTGAGTCGTACGAACATATGAACAGTCGAAATGGCTTCCTAAGAATTTTTGGAATCGGGCATAATGTATTTAATGTTTGGAAATGCTATTTTTATTTCATTGTAAAACTCAGAAATTTTTATTAACAAATTTTACTATTTGAAAGCGAGCAATGACAACACTTTTCGAAATAAAGCATATTTTTATCTCCAGCGTGCGACACTGTTGCCACTCGGAAAAGATGAGGGCGAAAATTATTGTTTACGGAGTTTTTAATTAATATTTTTTTATTTTAGTAATTTTTTTTAAAGTGGACTTCGACCTTTCCCAGAACCCAGAAAAGAATTGTGAAAAGTTTGGTGGCGATAGCTATAGTAGTGAGTGAGTTAATCGCAAACAAACACACAGATATTCTTCTTTATATATATATAACTTAATGGAAAAGTATAATCTATAGCATTAATGGAAGATTATTAAATAAAATAAAATGTCTGTTTATGTAGATGTCAACGGTGCTTACAATGATGTTTCTAAGAAATTTGATAGAAATGAAGCATTGTTTAAAACATGATGAGAACAGAATTGTTTTTAATCACGTTTTTCATTTTATTTTGATACATATTTTCGAATAACTAATGTGTATATTTTGAAATATATTTTCGAATAACTAATGTGTCTATGATATCGAATAACTAATGTGTCTTTGATATCGAATAACTAATGTGTCTTTGATATCGAATAACTAATGTGTCTTTGATAATATTGTCTTTGATGTATAACATGACCATAATAAGTTTCTTTCTACAAAAGAACTCAAACTATGGAATATTAAATTCGAAAATTCTAATTTCTATTCTCTTCCTTCTATTGAAGATGAAGAGGAAAATTCCGAATGAAGAAGTAAATTCATAAATTTTAATCCTCGTATAATATTTAGGGAAGAAGAAGGGAGAGAACCTAATAAATTTCAACTACTGTGTAATACTTATAGAATTCTATTTTAAAATCAAGCTAAGATCAGCAATTTGTGAAGCTTTCTTAATAATTTTGAAAAATAACCTTTTTTAATATTCAAAAAGGTACTAAAAATGTAATTCTATTTATTTTCAGTTCTTTATTTTGAAAACAATTCGAATGAAGATTAACTTATTCACGCCCAATTAATAAAAAAGAGCGAAGTGTTAAATGAGTATCAACTGCATTATGAAAAATATCCAGTGTATGCTCACAATTGAGAAAAAATCAATAACAAATCACCAGTGTTGTCTGATCATTCACAAAGTAATCAGTGAGTATGAAATAATGATAAATAAAACATGAGCTATTGTTTTATAACTATAAAACGTTTAAAGAATACATTTTTGTAAAATTTTTCGAGCGTTTTCTCAATTATCTAATTAGTGAAACACTTATCATATCGATTTTAAAGTACTAAAAATTTGTTTTTGCATTTTGAAAATTATTGTTGATGTATACTGATGAATAGAAAGATTTAAGTTATAAAAAATCCTTGAAGTAAGTACAAACGATAAAAAGAACATATAACTTTAGTAAACGACATAAAAGTCCATAGCAATTTTTCTCACAAACGAGAAATTGCAATTGCCGAAAATTATCCTTTTAAAAAGTGAAGAATTTACTAATTCATTATTTCTCAGCTTTACTAGGTTCACAAAAATTACGATTTAGCTTAATATCACTACTTCTTTTACTTGAATATGAAAACTATCTTCTTACAAGCCGGCGGGTGTACAATGATAATAATATATAGAATCATGTTTATAGAATGGATGATGGTGTATTTAGCAATTGTACTATGCTAGGTGCATTTCGTACTATGCTTTCAAAAATTTAGAGCTACATTACTAAAGTAGTGAAATAATTGGAGTAGCATATTTGCTGGATAATCAGTTTTTATTATTTCCACCCGCTAAAATTATGATAACTTTTAAATCCTTTTTGGCATTTGTAAAGCTTAATTAATCCAAAAACATACTTTTTACTTTTTATATGAATTAATCTTATCTATCTGTTGTTTTAAATGAAAAATTATGACAGGAATATATAATGTGGATTCGAAAGCTTTATTTACATCGTTGTCATTCACAGCTTATTTAAAATATACGCCATGTATTAAGAATTCGGATGAAGAAGTATAAAATGATGCGTATCAGAACATCAAAAATTCGCATCAACCGTAAAGAATTAAAAAATTATGAATGCTCTCTAGATGAGAAAACGTATTATGCATTTGTTTACTATTCATCTCTTTTAAAATTTAGGAAAACCACAAAACAATTTCTTAATACTGCTACCGTTCACTATAATTATATGTATATCAGTTTGAAAAGTAACTCTGAAAGACAGTAATGTTTTCTAATGGCTACATTAATTCAGAAGCTTTAAATAAAATTTGAAATCTTATTGAATTGTTGAAGTTGCTAAATGATTATAAACACAAACTATTACCCGACCATTATTTATAGTCAATAATTAAAAGATCATTTCATTAACTAAGATTTAAGAAAGATTCACCGTCCTTAAAGGATTCACCATACTTTAGATAAAACGTACTTAAAAAAAAAGTAAGATTTCCAACAGTGCTTAAAGCTTCTTAAATGATTAGAACCATTAATCAACATCATTCATCTTTCAGTGTTACTTTTAAAACTGCGATATACGTAATTATACTGAATCATAACAGTATTAAGAACTTTCTTTGTCGTTTTCCTAAATTTTAAAAGAGGCGAACAGTGAACAAATGAATAACAAATTTCCTTATTTACAGATCTCTTAATAATTTTCAGTTCTTTACATTTCATGTGAATTTTTGATATGTTAAGCTTTTTTTTCTAAATATTGTTAGGTAATAAAATAAAAATCCGATAATTAAATATAATTAATCATTTATGGAGAGCAATGTCAGATTACTAAGCTTCACTATGCGTTTTGCAGTCTAAAGAAAATATTTTCTTAAAATCACTACACAATTAAAAAAAATTATGTTTTTCAAATTGGGTTTTCATTTATGAGTGGCTTACGAATCTTGAATGATTTCTATTATTGCTGTGCCTAAGCCTAGGT
>KK122492.1:245750-281350 GCA_000611955.2 Stegodyphus mimosarum
AAAAAAAAAAAAAAAAAAAAAAAAAAAAAACTTTTACTCTAAATACCATTACTAGTAATTGCGCAACCCTTTTATCTTACTTCAGGTTACTTCTGCTATCCACGTATGGTTTTCCTGCCCCTCCATCATCCTTCCTCTAAAGCAAGATATAAGCTTTCAAAATTGTGCTTAAGCATAGAGCACGTATAATGATGAAATGTTAACTTGTTTTAATTGAGAGAATAAAACTGCGTATGAATCAACGTCACTTCTGTTATTTTTTTTTTCTCCGTTGTTTCTGTCATCTGATGTACTTTCCTCAAGACATCTTCTCGGCTTTATTATTCTCTGTGCGGAGTTGGGAATCGACAAATCATCTACACCGAATCATTACATATATATGTATATATATGAATTTAAAAATTAGTATTAAAATTCTCAGACAAAGCCGTAAGAACATCTAGATGTAACCTATCCCTTATTTTTTCCGTAAAACCTTGCAAAAAGATAAATTTTTGTAAAAGCAATATTTGAACCGAAAATGCAAATAAAACATGAAAAAGAAAACCTAAGAGTACCTAAAACATTTGTTAATCTCTTTTATTCAAAGCTTCAAACAGAACTTGTCAATGGAAAAGTGTTTTGAAGCCTTAAATCTCAATTCGATTAAATAGACAAACTAAAACAGGTTTCGTTTCAACAAATCTACTGAAACTTCGAACGGCCTAGCAAACATGTTTTTTTTTTTTTCTTTAAATTACCAAAACAAATAAATGCATTGCCTCATTGAATTTGTCTCTTTCATTCAAACACACGAAAGAAACGAAACGTGATCATGCCCAAATTATTACGGTTTTTTGGTGGAAGGGTTAGGTCCCTTTGACAAGTCAACCCTCTTCCAGAAGATCAACAATAATTTACTTAATTTTTTATGTATATATTGTTTTACCTTGTTTTTATATGCGTACTATTCATTCCTTTTTCCTTTTTAAAATTTACGATTTTGATGTGTACCATTACAAATTTTAAACTTCTTTTTGAAGTTTATTTCAAGTTTTTAATAGCTTTAACACAATAATCTTAAGTATTAGCATTTCCTAATTTCAATTTGCAACATTTCTTTCCAAGGAGACAATGTTTGGTGGTTTTCTAAGGACGTAGAGTTTAGATGAGATCTGATCTACCTACTATTGAAAGCGCTGAATCAGATTTTAATTCTATTCCTTTACCTTTTCCTTCTTTTTTTATCTAATTTTTTATGTACTTCTATTATTTAGGGATTTCTTCTGGTTTAAAAACACGGAGTTGATAGGTTTTTTTTTTTTTTACATTTTTTAATTGGAAGATTTCGGGATTGGGCTGTTGTTATATTTTATTTCTTTGTCTTTGTGGTATTAGTTCAAAATTTATTACTTTTTGCCTATAATTAATATATATATATATATATATAGATAGATATAGATGTAGATATAGATATAGAATATAGTAGTCAACCGAAGGTAGTCCAATAGCAGATCGACAGAATTCGAGCTCGCAGAGGCGAGGGGAACTTAGTACGACTTTTTAAAATCAAAACCCTTTTAGACATTTTATCTCGTTTTTAGCCCAAAGGGTATTAGCCCAGAAGGGCTATTAATTTCGTTTTGGCATTTTGCGTTGATTCACTGCAAGAGTTGTTTCACTTTTCAGATTGTTGCCACCAAATATTATCGCCATGTATCACATTTAAAGAAATTAAATAATGAAGAATCTGCATAAATATATTTATGTTTCTCGCATTGTGATAAAACGACGGTACCTAGAGCCATCCAATTTTGAATAACGTAATCTTCCTGCGAATGAGGGCATCTGGAAGCCCAGATTTGAAATTTGTTTTATCATCTATTTCATATTTTGTAAAACTTAACAAATTTTTTGATTAACAGACTCAAGGATTTCAAAGCCAACAACGGCAACATCGCGCAGAAAAAACATTTTTATTTCCAACTCGCGAGACTGTGTATCGGAAATTCTAAAATTCTGCTCATTTTAAAACTATTTTGCGATATTGCTTTTGAACTGAATTTTATGGTTTAAGTGCGAAGAACATGACATTTAATAAATAAAGGTAACACACAAAATGTTAAAAAAACGCCTCTTTGGACTTAATTTAAAATCTGAAACCTTTCAGACTTTTTTTAATTAATGAATTTATTTATTTATTATTACTATTATTTTCCTTTTAAAATAAAACGTCGAATCCTTCATTTAAATAAGCCTGCAAACCTACAAATAAATGTCTTTCTAACCGCTTGTATGTGTCTTATGAACAATACATCCCATAAAAGCAGACTTCCTTTGACAGCGGAGAATCTAAAAGCTACTGCTGTGACTAGTGAATATATTTAAATAGACTCGTGTGAAATCCCTTATTCAATGTGGCACCCTTGCCTCCTTTTCACCGAAGAGAGCAGAGTTTTAACTTGCCCATCGGATTGGAAAATATTCCGGTCGAGTTCTCTTTCGACACTCGGCTCACTGTCCACCCTGGGGTAATGGATGACAAAAGCCCGCAGAGGGACCCCAGAGGGACCCTCTTTGCGGCAGGCGCTATTTATGATTGATCGGCTAGTGGCCCCATTCAGAGAACAGTATGGTATCCCGTTTTCGCACCGCTGGAGGCCTTGTTGTCAACGCCTCCTAAACGACGGTTAATTTCCAAAAGTATTGGCTTAATTCGCCCTGGGGAACCGAGGCGCTTATTTAAAAGTGATTGGAGTTGGTAAGAATTCGTCTGCTGAAGTCAACTGTATTCCCCGAAAATCTAATCTGAGAATATTAAAGACGCAATGTATCAAAGATGCATGACTTAAAATGTCAGTTGTTTTAACGGTTATTCATTAATATTCTTACTTAAGTCTTAAAGCTTGATCGTAGCAAGAAACGAATAAAAATATTATTATAAACTTCAGTAAAGATTTTAATTCGTTTGATTGAATTGTTGCTTTTATGTTCTGTCGTGATACTGTGTATTGTGTTTTCTCGTTATGTATTTGTCAGGACTGAGTGTTCTGTGCATACTTTTGGCGAACATGGTCTTAACCGTGTTAAAGTCCTGATCTTGAACAGGGAGCTGAATGCAGCTATGTTCTATGGTAAAATAACTGTGGTTAAGTGGTAGAATAACTGCACATAAGAGGGGTTTAAAATTACCCTTTTATTGAACCACTATTTACAGCCGCTTCCCGACTCGGAAGGGATAACAGAAAATAATGACCGCACTTGGGTCTAAACTGAACAGTCAAATAATTTAAAATAAAGTGAGTAGAAATTAAGTAGTCGTAGCAAGATTTAGCTAATACTAACGCACTTAGATTTCTTCAACGAGTAATACCGTAACAACGCTAAGGCTTAGAATTTAAATACTAGCTAGTCAGGCGAACGTCGAACAGAGCCGCAGTGATCTGAGACTAAAAGCTCTCTCACACCGAGAAGTTCCTTGCTAACCTTTTAAATACAAAACTTGGCTGCACCTCAAATTAGCATAAAGCTGAAACGCGCGCTCATTCTAACGGGAAGTTGAAATAGGAGCTTACAGGAAAGAGAAATTAACATAAAACTTTGTTAGTTTAAACTAAAACCTTACATATTTAGTTGCTTATTTGTTACCTCTAGGCGAATAATTTTAAGATTTATTTCGTATGTAATTGAATTTGGTACCGCATGTTTTACATTTGAAAAATATCTCAACTAGGCCTTGAGATACGAGCCAAAACGCTTCTGACGGATCTTGGAGACAATTTTTGTAGCCAGGTTGGCAACATTTGGTAATTTGTCGTCAACCCGGCGACTTTCTGGAAAATTCGAGAACATGCGTTTCCAAAACCCTAATGCCGATTTTTCACGAAACTTCCAGATGATCACGTCACATCAGAGAACTATGACTCCGAAAGCCGGATGAGTCAGTTGTTAATTAACTTCGAAACTTTTGATTCAAAAAGATAACGCACTTGAGTTTTAGATCTTACCTTGTTATTGATTTTGAAAATTTATGACGTTCCTTTTGGGCTAAAGAGAAGTTGCTTAATATCCACGTTTTCCTTAGGCTATTTTTATAATTTAAATATTGGCGGACGTGAAATTACATACAATACAGTTCTATATTAAAAAACAAGCAAGTACACACAATGAATAACTAAATAAAATAATACATAATATTACAACAATGCAAAAAATAACAATACAATTAATTAAATTTAAATATTTATAGAATTGTTCCCTCTGCACACACACACACGAAGAAAGGGAAAAAAAGGGGGAGAACAGTTCTATAACTACCATTCTACTGGGCCAATTGACGAAATTTAATTTGAATTTTTATGTCTGTCTCAAAAGCGGGACTTAAGATATGTATTAGATTTATATATAGCCTTTTTCTAACATAGGTATTTTGACACAAAATCTAAAACGACATACCGATTTTTTTCCATATTTCTATTCTGTGATTCAAATTATGCCCGAATATTAAATTTTGTAAAATTTGGAGAAAAATCCAGAAATTTAAAAATATAGCTTGGGGCACGTTTCTAATCTGCACCAAAAAAATTCACTTGGCGAAATTCTTAATTTATAACAACTTATTTTCCTTTCCCATTTTTCACTGTGCACGAGCGGAAAAAAAGGTGTAGTTCATTCTTTCAAATAATTTTAGTTAAGTCTGTAAAGCACATGTGGCTTTATTATCCCTTATAACAAATATGCCAAATTCCAAAACGCGCCAATATATAAATTAATGTATATCATTGGAAAAGTTGTATAAAAAATTCTAATTTTTTGCATGTATGGCTAGAAGTACATTTACTTTAAGGTTATAAGGTATTTCTCCCACCTCCTTCGCATGCCTTCGTAGTGTAGTGGTCTGCATGCTCGACGCGTAGCCGAGAGGTCCGTGGTTCGATTCCCGGCGAAGGCATTGCTCGTTTTTCATGTCTCCTGCTTCGAAATAACCTAATGTCTCAAAAAGGTGATGTTAAAAATTTATAGTTCAAAAATGTTTTCGAAAAATTTATAGAAATTACTAAAAAAGGAAAATTTAAATAATAAATCAGAAAATATCTGCGAATTGTACTTGGACTGAACCTGAATTTCGAATTGCGAAAGAAGTAATCAAGTACGTTTAAAGAAGAAGAGCTATTAGTAAATGTTTACTATAGTCAATTAACACTTTAAAACTAAAATTTTGAGAGCTAATGTTCTAAAAATTACTCTTGCGATTTTTACAAAACACCACACTTTGATATAATTTAATACGTAGAATTGAAATATAGAAAAAAAAAGTTATATCATTTCATAAAAACTCGGATTTTGCGTCAGAATATCCGTGTTGAAACAATAATGCAACTATAATGCGTTAAATCTAATATAAGTCGAGACTTCCAGACACGAAAAACGCAAGTTAAATTTCATTAATCGGCAGAGTAGAACGGGGTACATAGAATTATCTCCAAAAACTTTTTTTTTTTTAACCCGGTATTTAGATCGGTTATTCACTTTGAAAAGTAATTAATATGGGTAAAATAAATATAGTTGCTAGATTTTTCCCTTCGTAATTGTAGTAAACCAAACGAAGGTTTTCTGCTTAAGTGGAGGGATGCCTTTTGGGAAGATTTTCTCCAAGAAATAGACGGGTTCGAACTACCAATTTTCAGAGACTTTCCCGCTCGGAAGACAGGAAGGAGAAAAAGAAAGAAGACGAGGATTTTACAAAGCTACACTTTTCTTACGCATATGATAATTTACTTTGCTGTGCTCATGAATTACACCAGAAGAAAATAAAATTATGCATTTAATGGTCCAAAACCTTTCGTGGTTACTTTTCTTATGAACTATGCGATGCTAAGAAATTGAATGAATTTTTCATGAAATAAAGAAATAAATGGTATAGAAGTGACTTCCCTCGAGTACTGATATAAATCATAATTTTATCAAATACCAACTCGTCACCTATGAAATATTAGTCGAGTCTCATTTGTGCCAAATAACAACAACTCTATGAAACTGTTTGATGTTTACTCTGTATGCCTGCTTTCAAGAATTATTTTTAAAGAATCTATAGGGAGTAAGCTCCACCATTAGCCAAGCACTTTAAGACTGCTGAATATCGGGATTTTTATGCGGGTTCGATCCCAAGCGAACGGCCTGCTGTATAGTTGTTTTTGTAATTTTCCGCATATGTTACGCAAGTACAAGCCAGTTTCCTTCAGAAAATGTTCCACGAAGGCATCGCTTCCTTTACGCAAATAGGCCCACCAGCGGCCGAGCGGTAAAGACGCTGAACACTGGTAGTTCGGTCCGAGGTTGGAATCCCGCGAACGGGCTGGCTGCATGGGCGTTTTCGTGGTTTTCCCCATGTGTAACGTGTATACGAGCCAGTTTCCCTTAAAAAGCCCTCCACGAAGGCATCCCTCCCTTTAGGCAAATAGCCCCCGTGTGCTTTGCCATAATTGAGTAATCTAACCTAACCTAACCTTTACGCAAATAGCCCTTTGGTGCTTTACTCAAATAACCTAATCACATCCCTAGTTAACCTAACTTGATCTGTTCTCACAATCTCTCCTTCAAATTTAAATATCTTATCATTAGGTGTTAAGGACACGTTAAAGAAAAACTTTTACGGAAAGGAGATCTTGAAGAAGATTTATTTGCATCCTTAGAAACAAATGAGTAGTGTTTGAAATTTCGTAAGAACTTAGACTGGAAAATAGTTCAATTTTTAAGCGCTGTAATGCGATGGATAGCCTACACAAAATTAATGTCGTTCCAAATGAAATCCTGTTAACTTTACGAGTTAAGACTTCTTTAAAACTAGGCATTTCTACGTCAACCTCCTAAAATACCTGTTATAAAAAAAGAACCGCTTTTTGCTGCTCGGCCTACAGGTCGTCGAGCAGTAAAAACTAGTAAACGCTGGGAGTTCGATTCGGGGTTCGAGACCCAGCAAATTGCTAGGTCACGTTTTATCTACGTTACACATGGTTTTCCCCACGTGAAACGTGGATACGAGCCAGTTTCCGTTCAAAAGGTTCATGATGGCGCATGTAATAAATAAAAAGGAAAAAATCCTGTAATGATTTTAATGAGTCTAGCAGTAATTAATAATAATAAAGATGGAGAAAGATTAAATTTGAAAAAAAAAATAATAAGATTAAAAGTCCAAAATTCGGGCATCGAGGTGCAGCTGTTCGGGTGAACGACTACGTATATTCAAAATTTGGTGGTTCTAAAGGTACTGCCGTTTCTCCACAATGCAAGGAGCGAACAAACAAACATACATATATGTACCTACAATATGCAAACGGACATACGTGCATACATAAGAATGCATGTATGCATACAGACAGACAAAAAATCAATTTCTTTTCTTATTTAATAATAAAATTTGGTTTGGTTTGGTTTATTTGATTACGGCAAAAAATTCGAAAGCTGGCTGCTTAAGGAGAAGGATGCCTTTGTGGAGGATTTTTAAGAGAAGCTTGTTCATATGCACCTTAAATACGGGGAAAATCGCGAAAACGACCTGCAGCCAACCCATTAGCGGGATTCGAATCTCAAACCGAACTACCAGTGTTAAGCGCCTTTACCGCTTGGCCACTGATGGGCCATTTTATGAGAGAAATTTTCTGCAACTAACTGGCTCTTCAATTAAATGGTGACTACATTATTAAAAAATAATAGGCCGCGCTTTGCTGTAATACCGTTTAATAGAGCGGGCTGCCACATTGTTGGGCTCGACTTCGAAACCGGCAGAAGTTATGGATGTTACTAGCGATCTGCTTCCTTCTTCAGTGTTTAATAACAGTCGCCTCCTGTGTTGGATTCTGGAAAATGGTTGGAATTTAAAAAAAAGAAGAAGAAAGAAAAAAATACTAAAAAAAAAAAATTCTGAAGAGGATCAGAATTTAAGGGTCGCCCGAAAGGGTTTGCTAATTTTTTTTAGGTTCTTACTGAGCTTGCAATCTACCAATCTGCTGTTGGACTCCTTCCTGCTAACCCATTTATTTTGAGCTTTTTAGCTTTATGATTAACCATTATTTTCTATGCAGTTGCTCCATATACAGAGTGCGGTTCCACACTTTTATTTAACAGTTAAATGTGGGGAACCTCTTACACCAATAAGCGAATAATCGCTTGAGTGTGTGAACAGAGTCGTAAGATTTTAGAAAAGTTAATTACCCTTTATTTTTCAAAATAAGATTTAACGCACTCGGCTCCTATCTCAGAGCGTACAGCAAAGCCTCAACTTGGGCTTCAACTCAAAGCAATAAGAACTAAACTAAGCTAAAAATATATAGCCGAAGCTATCAGGATTCTTAGTAGGTGGTCCTAAAACTCAATTAAGTACGCGAAGCTCTCAAGGGCCTGAAGTACGGCCCAGCGCAGTGATAGTATAGAGAGTGACGTAGCCCAAAGGCAAACGAGCTCTTAGTCAGAAACTCTGGCTCTCTAACGAAGTCAGTTAAACATCGCCTTAAATATTACTCTTACTCATTTGCATTAAACGTGTTTCTGAAAAACCATTCTGGTAGAAAATTGTAAGCTGAAATTAGGAGAGACAGGAGAATGTGATAAACTTAAAGTAACTGTTATAAACTTAGGATAAACCTTACAAGTGTTGGCACAACTTTGTCTATTTGCTTCCGTCTTTTCTCAGGTCATCTTATCAGCGTTCGTTTCTTATTAGGATGGCTTGAAAAACACTTTTTTTTTCTTATTATTATTGAAGTTTTGTGTATTAAATTTATTAATTAAATATCACGTTCTTCGCATTTACGCCACGTATGGCAAAATCACAATGTATTTAAAAGTATCGTATCTTTAGAATTTCCGATAGAAACTCTAGCGCGCTGGAAATAAGAATGTTTTATTTCATACAGTGTTAACCGCTGCTCGCATTAAGATCGCTGAGTTTATTCATCAAAAATTCAGTAAAGCTTTGTAAAATATGAAGTATCAAATTCGAAATTCCAAATTCGGACCTCCAGGTTCACATGCTCGGATGGAGGACTACGTTATTCAAAATTTAATGGCCCTAGGAATCGTCGTTTTTTCAGATGCGAGAAATATGCATATATTCATGCAAATTCTTCATTATTTAATTTTTTTTAAATAATGCAGGACGATAATATTTGGTGGCAACAATTCGAAAAGTGATATGTGATTGTAGTGATTAACCGCAAATTGCCATTTCGAGAGTGATATCCCTTTCGGGACTAACCTTCCTTTTGGGCTAACAATCATAACCAATATATCAAAGAAAATGATTTATATCATTATCATAAATATCTTAAAGATAATGATTTTTATGTCACAATGGAAAGTAAAAATTCGAAGCTAAATTTGGAAAACTTCATTCACTGTAGCTGCGAAAATACTGTCGAAAGCATGCTTCTTTAAATAATATATAACCAAAATGTCGCTTCGTATACATGATTTGGGGAATTTTATACTAAGAACGGAAAATAACCGTTAAAAGTTTTTCATACCCACTCATTCAAAACGCTTTGAATTCACAGAGTAACACACTGTGATATTCTGTGATTCAAGGATATTCACCGACAGAATTATAACGTCAAGAATACCATACTTCAGATTTCAAGACTCCTTTACTATCAAAACGAGGATCTTAAACTCTCATGAATAGCTGAGACATTCCTTGCTAAAGATTCGAAGATAAACCTCGTAATTTAAAAAGGAAGAACATAAACCAGATAAACCTAGAAGTAAAGTAAACAAGGGGGAAAGATAAAAGCAAACCACTCGGTCGAGATTCGACTGAACTGAAGAAAGATAAAATCAAATTCAGGGCCTATGTAGGTGAATTGCTGATGTATTTTGAAATATAAAAGTATAAACAAATCTTGGGGACAGAAAGAATTGCAACAAAGCATACTGAAGAGTGTGAAACTGATTTCACCATAAGCAACATGACAAATGAGAAAAAAAGTCTTGTGATAGATAAATACACTGCAGCCCTAGATAAAGCGATGTGGGGGGAGGGGGACTGTGGGAAAAAAGTGGCTTTACTTTGTTTTGTTTTCCTGCAATTAATTATTTCTAAATATTATAAGTTCTTAGGCTGGCATTTCTTTCAAATAATTCTGATATGTTTAATTCATTATTAAATTACTTACTTTAAACTAAAAAAAAAAAAAAAAAATCTGAAAGCTTTCAGATTTCATATTACGCCCAAAGGGACACTTTTTTAACGTTTAGGGAACTTTTGTATTTATTAAATACTATATTCTTCCCACTTAAAGCATAAAATTCAATTCAACAACAATAACACAAAATAATTTTAAAAAGAGCATACCTTTAGAATTAATTCCTCCCCCCCCCCTGAGCAATATTCCATTTCTCTCTTTGAAATCGTTAAATCGTTGAGTTTGTTAATAAAAAATGCGTTAAAGTTTTACAAAATATGAAACAGAGATAATAAAATAGATTCCAAATTCCAAATTTGGTCTTTCAGATGACCATATTCCAGTGGAGGACTACGTTGTTCAAAATTTGATGTCTCTAGGTACCGTCGTTTTTCCACAGTGGGAGAAACATACATACAATCATGCAGATTCTTCATTATTTAATTTCTTTAAATATAATGTAGGTCTCTAATATTTGGTGGAAATAATTTTAAAAGTGAAACGACGTTTGTGGTGAACCGACGCAAAATGCCAAAATGAAATTAATTAATTAGACGAAATTAATCTGTTATGGGCAAATTGCCACTTTGGGCTAAAAATCTGTACTTTCAAATCTTTGAATAAGATTTATATCACACTGTAAACTAATTAGCTCCACTGATAGATTTTGTATTGCGTTATTCATACTCGTTTTCTCATATAAAAGAAAATAATATAAACTCGAGATTCAAATAAAAATTTTTAAATCTTTGCAGCACCATAATTGAAATATCTTCGCGGACGGTATAAAATTGCTACGGTGGCAACACGCGGCACATGGCGCCTGACACTCTGGAGTCGAAAAGCGTGTACGTCAAACTTTCGAAAAGGGTAGAAATTCCAAAATTTCACTTTTCCATTCTTCCATTAAATTTCCAAGGATAATAATGGCGAATTGTTTCAATAAATGCCACCACTATGCATTTATGATTGAGCATTACTTCGCAACGCATTCTTAAGGCGAAGTTAGATATTCTCAAATGTTTGCGAATGTAACAAGACAACAATTTTCCGATTAGTAACCTGATTTCGAGAAGCTGGAAGCAGTTAGTGTAAGAAATGAAGTGGCCTCCCGTCTCTTCGGAATTCAAACACTGTGAACGAAGTCAAGTATAAAGGTTTGCATTCGCTAAATAAAGATTGCGAGAAAGAGAACATTACAATTAAATTTATGCATTTCGAAGTTATTTTCAATGATAAAAATTCAATTTGCTCAGATAAAAAAATCATCTCCCTCTTACACTAAACAATTAGTTTCTAAAGCTAATAGCATAATCACAACTGCAATTTCAAGTGATTTATATTTTCTAATAGCATGTTCGTTAAAACAATTAGCTGTTAATTTTCCTTTTGGGATTTATAAAACTTTTAGAAATTTATGTCCAGGACTTTTGGATCCCCCAGTATACTTGCGAAAACTGGTGTTCAAACAATTCACCTCATTAGTAGTATATCGTTATATCTGTGAGTCTGCATATAAGCATATATCCAGAAAGAAATTATATGCTACGAATTTTTCAAATATTTATAGGACTATAAATTAAAAAAGAAAATGACCTAAATTTCAACTGGTTTGTAACAAACCTTGAAAAACCCAGTTGTTCTTCTAATTTAATAACATGTTAAATTGCAAGGAAAAAAAAAGAGAAAGAAAGAAAGAATAGAAAAAGAAAGAAAGAAAAAATCAATAAAAGAAAATCCGACAGATTTCAGAAGATTTTATATTGTGACCAAACGGGTGGGGTTTTTTTCCCCCATTTATAGCGCATACGCGTTTCGAGAGCATTTATGCTAAAAATATTTGAAAACATCATATCTTTAGAATTTTCAATAGATAGTCTGGCGGGCTGGATATGAAAATGTTTTATTCCGTACAGTGTTGCCACTGCTTGCTTTGTAATCATTGAGTTTTTTAATCAAAATTCGTTAAAGTTTGACAAACTATAAAATAGGCAATAAAACAAATTCTAAGTTCGGGCTTCCGGGTGCCCATGTTCGGGTGAAGGACTCAGTGTCAGAAACAGACATACATTCATGCAGATTCTTCATTATTAAGTTTCTTTAAATATAAAACTGGGCAGTAAGATAAATATTATCGCCCTGTATTAAAATAATATATAACAGTTTGAAAAGTGATACATCGCATTTAAGTTATTCAACGCAAAAGGCTGTTTCGAGACTAATAGCCCTTTCAGCGGAAAGAAATTTCCTTGTTATAAAATATAAATAAAGCTACAGTCATTGGCATTTGATGGATAAAATCATCATTAACTGATAATATCTCTATTTAGTCCAAAGGGATTTAGTCCCGAAGGACTATTACTTTAGTTTTGCGATTTTGCGTCGATTCACTCTGAATGCCCGTTTCACTTTTCAAATTGTTGCCACTAAATGTTATCGCTCTGCATTAAATTTTAAAAAATGAAAAATCTGCATAAATGTATGCATGTTTCTCGCATTGTGATAAAACCTAGAGCCATCGAATTTTGAATGACGTAATCCTACTGCGAATATGGGCATCTGGAAGCCCTAATTTTGAATTTGAAATTTGCTTTATTATCGATTTTATGTTTTGTAACATTTCAACGAATTTCTGATTAACAAACTAAATGATTTCAAAGCGAACAATAGCAACACTGTACGGAAAAAAAAAAAAAAAAAAAAAACATTTTTATCTCCAGCGCACGAGACTTATGGAAATTCTAAAGATATGTTCATTTTAAAATGATTTTGCGATATTGATTTTGAACTGAATTTTATGGTTTGAGTGCGTAGTACATGATATTTAATAAAAAAAGATAGTCTAAAAAGGTAAAAAAACGCGCCTTTGGACATAATTTAAAATCTGAAATCTTTCAGATTTTTTTTTTAATACTAATTTCTAAAAATTAATTATAAGCCCTCAGACGTTAACTTGTATGCTTTGGGAATCTACCACGAATTTTAAATGCTTCTCTTAATTCTAGGATATGGGAATAACAAGAAATTCAACCTAGTATAAAGAGAAATATCTGAAAAAATTACGTTTCTACAACTTGGAAAAATTCTGAACCATTAGCGGAGCTGAAGTGGGATGATTTTCATGAATTTTTTTTATAATATTACTTTTTTCCAAGAAATAAGTTTGTAGAGTCATTAGGATATTTCGGAAGCAGGAGTGATAAAAAATGAGCAAAGCCTTCGCCGGGAATGGAACCACGGACCGCTCGGTTCGGTTACGCGTCGAGCATGCTGACCACTACACCACGAAGTCATGCGAAGAAGGCGGGAGAAATACCTTATAATTTCAAAGATTCAATTCATTTTAATTCGCTAAAGGGACGTAAATTAAGTCAGCGTTCAAACAAGCACTTCAAAACAGAGCAATGTTTTTGTTTATATTACTCATGTCTTGCGATAGGAGTCAATGAATGAAAAACAGAAAATTTGTGGCTGTATACTTACATTTTTTACTACCATTCAGCAATTTATTTTTAGCCAGAGCTTCGACCATGTATTCCGGATTATGTGTAATTACGTGTTGTTGTGGATAAAAATAATTCCTAAATACTCTGATATCGATTGTTATCATCTCAAGCATTTTCTTCTCCTTTTGACATTTCCCGTAGAAATTTTGCTTTGTTCTGGTGGTTTGTCAGAGTCATTTTTTCGTCGCAATGAATAAAATTAAAGCTTCCTTAGACAAAACCCGGTTAATCCGCCTTAGGTTAATCGGGAAATGATTGTGTTAATTTTTTCATTTGATAAATGTTATCAAGAAATTTATACTGGTACACAAATTTACAATACGCGTGTCATTACAATCTTGACCCATTCCCATATTTTTAAGATACCCTTAAAAATATTTAGTTAGATGTAAAATGTTTATCTGCGAGCGCCGCCCAGACGGTATAGTGGTTAGGGGAGACTACTGCGATACCGAAGGGCCCGGCTTCGAATCCCGGAGAAGGCATGGATGTTTGTCAATGTATAGTGTCTTTGCGGCGTGTGGGCACCCTAAATATACGGCGAACCGAATGTCCTCTCGAGGGGTAGAAGTAGAGAGGTGGGAGACCCTCTAATCCGTCACCTTCGGAGTGCTCTCCATCAAAACTGGGGGCGGAACGAACTGACCGAAGTCGTACTGTCATCTGCATGGTGTTCAAGACTCTTGCCAAGGAGAGGCGCAATCTTGCACTCCTTGCCACGATGAATTTCGCGGGTGTGATGATTTCTGATGCTGCTGTGAGGCAAGTCAGATAAGTCACAACACAACGTGTTTATCTGTTATAAATTCCTCTTTAAATTTATTACCATTTGTAAAGCACAAAAGCAGTTGAGCAGCTCAACTTTGAATTCGTTTTGATCGCTTTCTTCATCGCTATAAATAAATAAAAAAGATCTTCGTTAAAATTTCCACCAAATTACGTATTTTTAGTGGAACTTTCATCGCTGCGTTGGGGAACTAGTCGATAATTTTGAGAATTACAGTAATTTTTACAGAAAAGGCCGAAACGCGAAGCTATGGCATCAAATCTTGCTACTTTTAAAAATGAGCAAGAAAAACCTGAGACTCTCAGAAAATCTTAAATGTTCGGAACTTTATAAGGAAACCGGTTCCCATTTGAATAAAAAAAGAACTGGGTGAATGAAAAATAGCATTGTATCATAACGATTGAACTTTGATTCGAAAATCAACATTAGAAAAAGAAAAACTTCTAGTATACTTGCTCCAGAGTTATCGCAGGAAAATGGGCTCCCAATAAGCTCTAAAATTCTGAGAAGGAGACTTGTAGCAGCTAATCCGAAAGGTTTCGAATCTAGAACGAAGCCGTAGCTCACAGAAAAAAAACAGTATTGAGATTAAAAGAAACTCTTTTTTATATAAATAGTTTA
Source organism: Stegodyphus mimosarum (assembly GCA_000611955.2). Lineage (NCBI taxonomy): Eukaryota > Metazoa > Arthropoda > Arachnida > Araneae > Eresidae > Stegodyphus > Stegodyphus mimosarum. The sequence continues at coordinate 260,822 of KK122492.1, forward strand.
AAGAGAGAGAATGGTTATATATTCTTTTCTTTTGATCAATCCAGCTTTTCAGTAAACTTTGTTTTGCTTCTGTTTCGGACCAAATAATCTCCCATTTATGTCCAAAACGTTTTTGGTAACAAACTTGTAGAGTCATTAGTGTAAACCACTAAAAAAACAAAGAGCAGAAGACGTGAAAATGTGCAATGGCCTCGCGGAGAGTCGAGCGCTGGACCTATGGAATGCGCGTTGAGTTTACTTCAAATTAGACGACGAAGGCATGTGCAAAGGAGGGAGAAAATGCTTTCTAAACTAATTTTTTAAAATATCCTTTTTTCCTTGACGTTTGTTTATTAACTCTGTACGTCCCACGTGAGGCGAAGAAAAGATAAAAAATACAACGCACGGTGTGTATGTCCACTGTAAAACCGGGAGAAAGCAATATTACGAGTTAGAGATTCATAATGGCCAGTGGTATAGGCAAAATGAACATTTTGAATAACCAAAAATGCATGAATGTTCCTGAAACATCTTTTTGTAAATTAATCGGCGATACAAACATGGATGGACACAAATTTTAGCAAGATAACGTTTCATGCTACAAAGCGACGACTTCACTGGATTCTGCCCAGTAATATCGATGTTTTAAACCGGTAACTGCGGGGACTTTTAAAGCCATCTTCAGAAGACCAACACTCAATAATATCCAAAGTTTTTCCTGAAAAAAATCTTGAACTAGGTTGGAAAGGCATAATTGTGGAAGTGTCATTGATGAGCGGTTAGTATACCCAGCAGAGCTGCTACTCTAATTAATAGCGGAAGCACTGCTATGTTAAAACTACCTATGAATATTGCTTATATTCAATGAAAAAAAAAGTTTGCAGAGTGCTTAATACTTTTAGCCAAGGCTGTATAACACTTTTATCTATAATTTCCTAGAATTTTAATATCAGATATAGGAAATTTAAGAAATGGTGCATGATTTCCTGTCTACAGTAAATTGCAGAAAGCTGTATTATTTATTTCTTTTTTCCGAACATTTCATCCCCAAAGAACATTTTAATTAACCTACATTAAAATTAACAGGAAGCTATTACTGATGTCTAAATTTAAATGTTTATTTTTCAGAGAAAATCACTATTGATGTCTACAGTTAAGTTCCTGGTTATGTTCTATTAACTAATTAAGCAATACAATTGAAGAAGGCAACCGAGTCTATGGAGTTTAATACATGTTTTGTATCTTTTCCCGTGATGCCCCTCTTTCAATTATTTATGCATTTATTTCAGACCAACGTGTGAAAGAGTCGCGCCTCCAAAAAAGTGTCATCCGTAGCAAATCCATTCCTTAAATATTTGCCTTTTCCTTTTTTCTCGACTCGTGAGAAAAGTGATTCCCCTAAAATCATCCATATAAATGACCAGCTATTACGACAATGGAGTACTAGCCCTGCAATCCCTTCCCTATTCATAAAAATAAATAAAGCAAATAAAAAAATGGCGTCGGAGTCAACGCCTAGAGTGTAACTAAAGCTCCGAAGAAAGACTACAAAGAAAAAATTCTAGTTTCGTATTCATCCCGTCACGGCTCTATAGGATAGGGTGACGCGCAGGACCTGGTGGCACGTGACTCGACACGTGCCACGACGTGACTCCAGTCACGAGTTGTCGATAGAAACGTAAACGATCGCGATGCAGTCTACAGTTAGGGGGAAAAAAAATCCGTAGCTGGGTGCATGATATCCAGGATTAATACGCTGCCAGTAATCGGGTCCCACTTTTCAAAAAGGCATCCCCCCCCTCGAGCCGTGTATGTGTGTTTAACGGGGGTGCCGCTCGTGAGAAAATGCTGGGCGGGTGTTTTCCGCTTTTGGTCACACAACGCACCGCAATGAGAGGGCATTTACGCGTGAGAGGTCGTTTTCGGAAGTGATAGACACGCGCAATCACCCACCCTAAGCTGTCACAACGAGCTCCTTTTGATTTTCCGGCACCCCCTACGAATCATATACTTTTTCTATATAGCTCCCGCTTTCCTGTATCCAAAACGGATTGATTCGTTATCAGTGACAGAGCTTCGATTTAAAAGGCAACTGTCTCGAACATTAACAAGCGTGGCAAAAGAAAATTTTCAAATGGGACGTCGCATTCGGTATTATTAACTCTAAATCGACTCCAGTTCTTTAGAGATAAAAGTAGTTCTTTAGGGATATGGTTTTTCGGAAACAAAACCCAGAGTTAGTGGTTTTGAGGATTCGAGCACGTCACGTTTTTACGTTCATAGATTACAGCATCCCCATTCATAAAAATAAATCGTAATTCACTAAGAAGTAACTCATAATCACTGAGAAATCCTAATCAATGAATGAATAAAAATTTTTTAAAAAATCTGAAAGTTTTCAGACTTTATATTATGCCCAAAAGGGTGCTTTTTTAACGTTTTGTGCGTTACCTTTATTTATTAAATATCATGTTCTTCGCACTTAAGTCACATAAAATTCAATTCAACAGCAATATCCCAAAATATTAAAAAAATAGCATATCTTTAGAATTTCCGATGCACAGTCTCATGCGCTGGAGATATTTTTTTTTCCGTACAGTGTTGCCATTGCTCGCTTTGAAATCGTTGAGTTTGTTAATAAAAAATTCGTTAAAGTTTTACAAAATTTGAAATAGATAATAAAACAAATTCGAAATTCAAAATTTGGGCTTCCGAGTGCCCATGTTCGGTTGGAGGACTACGTTATTCAAAATTCGGTGGCTCTAGGTGCAGTTGTTTTTTCACAATACAAGAAAAATACATACATTCATGCAGATTCTTCATTATTTAGTTTCTTTAAAGAAGGCGATAATATTTTGTAGCCACAATTTAAAAAGTTCTTCGCCGTTTCTAGCGAAACGTCCCAAACTGCCGTTTTGAGACTAATATCCCTTTTGAGCTATCGCCCCTTTGGGCTAATAATCACTAAGAGTTAGTGACTCTGAGGATTTGAACACCCCATACTTTTTGGTTTCATAGAATAGGGCATTACTGTTCATAAAAATAAATCTTTTATTCCTAAATGTCCACAAACTATAGCAGCAAAACTTCTTTCATCGTAGTATTTCGCAGTTGGTACATCATGAAGTCATATGAACTGTATCAGGGCATGTCAGGAAACATTACACAGTTTTCCTCAGCACTTTGTAATTCAAATATATATTTCAAAATTAATCGACACCGGCATCGTTCTAAATCGTATAGACATCAGTCTCGATCCTCTGAAGATGCTCTGGAAAATAATAATTTTCTGACATTCTTTCTTCCTATTGGCCCGTTGTTAATTGTAAGTCTTGTTTACCCTACGGCAATATTAATTTTATTCCGATGTCGATAGCATGTTCATGATATACTGGCATCGATCCTGCAAAATATTGATCATATGTCTTTGAAAATTGTACAGGGGACTAATGTGCATAAATCTTCTTACTCATTATTATATCATTATCAATATTTCATTTTTATCGTGTCGATCGTATGATGATAACTATTTTGGCTGTATGCTAGTGTCAAATCAACTCCACATACCTAGTGCAAGCTACGCAGTGCCCGTCGTATCCAGTGTCCATCCTATGCAGTTGAGATTCTGCTTAGTGTAAATCCTGCGCTGTTATCATACTTAGCAGTGTTAATTCTGTGCATTATCGATACTATGCTGTGATTCTATTCCGTGCTGATCATGTGCAGTTTTGGTCCTGCGCAGTGTCGGTCGTGCGTAGTTATGAAGTTGTAATTCTAAGCAGAGTCATTTCTATATATTATCGATCCGTTATTTTATCCAAAGGTTGGAAAAAAAAAACTAAAGCATCGCAACTAAAATTTGAAGGTATTAGAATTGAATATGTTGAATGCCTAAATATCTTGGTACGTTTTTTTTAAATTGTAAATTGAATTTAAGAACATTTTAATAATTTTATAAAAGAACTAATTCTATTCTCATGCATTATAAAAGAAATTTCTCAGCTTAGTCATTAGAACAAAAATTAACATTATTAGATTAATTTACTAAACAGTTATTACTCCCATTATATTATATTGTGTTGGGGCTTGGGGTTCCAGGGCCGCGGACCTGCAGCGAATCAGAAATAAATTGGATACAATACAACGACCCTGGCTGCTGCTTCTGACGAGATGCTTTAAAACAGTCTGTATATTAGGCGTTTGTATATTGGTCGGTATGTCGCATTTCTCGGTATTTTATTATGATAAATTTAAAGTATGTTCACAAAATGATGATTTTATTACTTAAGGAGGTTTTACTGCATATAATACATACTTTCCTGCCTTTAATATTAACATTATACATCCTGCATTAAGAAAAGCAGTGGAATATCAAAGACCGTATGTTTGCACAGGAGAATTGGATATATTTGTTGACGGTTCGGCTTATGACAACAGAATATATGGTTAACTTGTTTGGCTTGTTTGGTACAGAAATAGACTGTGGCAAAATTAGACTGGAACCTTACAACTCGGTTTTTCGAGCCGAATTGGCTGTTATCATATTTGCCCTTTGATGAGGACCTAACTCTAAAACATATATTGATATTATATATATATATATATATATATATATATATAAATTTAAGCACTAGCAGATGCTGATAATATTAATATTTTGGTCTCATATATAAAAGATCTCCTTGTAAAAGTTGTGAAAATGAACTGGGTGAAAGCCCATACTGGTGTTATAGGAAATGAAGAGGGCCGATATGCTGGCCAAAGAGGCTGCTATGGGTAATGCCAGAGATGCGTTCGATATTCAGGCATCAAAAAGAATTGTTATTGGTAAAATCAGACATATCTGTTCTGATTGCTGGAAAGAGAAATGGAATATTTCGGGAAAAAGGAAAGATTATTTTTTGAACTTTGAAGTTTCTAAAAATGTGAGAATGATATGTGATTTTGATTACAATCAAATAATTACTGGACACGAGCGCTTACCTGCGTACCCGAAAAGATTTAATCTGGAAAATACTAGTCTTTGTAATTTTTGTAGTGCTGAAGGCAATGCACGACGTTTCGTCGAAGAGTGCGTAATATTGCGACATGTTAGGAAAGAAATTCTATTGCCGCTGGAAAGAGTCTAGCTTTGCAAAGGATTTGATGAGGCAATAGAACAATACTGGAAATTTTGCTCTGATGTTTTTAACAGTATTTTTGTTTTAATCTATGTTGGATGCTCTGCGTTAACCATGAGGCCGATTATTACCGACCAGGAGGATTGCAGCATACTCGTATATTACATTATCGATCCCTGGCTATGATTCTCTGCAGGCTAGATTATGTGATATTGTGATTTTACGCAAAGCTAGTCCTGTGCAGTTATGATTCTACACTTTGTCTGTGCTATGAAATTGTAATTCTTTGTAGTGTATTATACAGTATCGGTCATGTACAATTATGATTTTTGTTAGTGTCTTTTCTAAGCAGTTTTAGTTTACGCTGTGTCGATCCTATGCAGCATCAAGATGTGATCCTACCAGTTCGATCCTATACAATATCGATCATATACAGCTTTTTAATCTACTACGTATCTGTCTTATTGTCATACTGGAAGGTTTAATGTTACTTACCTTAAACGGAATTAAACCTTGCTTAGTTTTTTATTTAATTTCTCTGTTTTTTACGAATTTTAATATCTTATGTAGCTTATCTAGTGGATTTCCGTTAACCTTATTTAAACTAGAATGAGGCTCCGTTTTTCTACACTGAACCCTCACTATAGCAACGCAGAATCCTATCGCGTCTCGAGTAACGTAACCGAATTCTAGAAACCTTCCACACACACACACATGTAAGTATCCCAAGATCTTCCACGAAATTCAGATTGAAAAATACTGCGAAAAAAATTCTTATGCAAAGACATGCTATTCTTTTCTTCAGTTTATAATAATTCCATTAACATAATCACTAAGAGTCTTGTTCAAACAGAAATTTAATAAAATTCGAAACATCCCGAACAACCAAACTACAGTTTATTCAAAGATTTGAAAAACCCTTTTAAAAGTGAACCACCTGTAGACCAAATTCGTATTTATTATAATAAAAGTAAGAGGTATTTTCCCCCTATAAATGTATTTTATTTCAACAAAGATTAGGCAGTTGACAAAAAATAAAATATTTCCTTAAACAAAATGTACAAGCACACATGCTTTCAACAAACTTGACCAATGAAATGCTACTTTTATTTGCTTGAATAGTCAAAACAGTGTTTCTGCTTGAACTGAAATAAAGTTATACAATTAATTTTTAATTATGTAGACTCTAAATCTGAGCGCGTAATCTAAATGCTGTTACTTTCATTGCTCTGGAAGGAAGTAGAGAAATTATTTTTTATACACGTAAAATTTTTTAAAAATGTTAAACACATAACCTTATCTCACTTCAGCTACAATAAGTACCCGCCAGCTACCGAGTTGTAAAGTCGCTGAACACCGGTAGTTTCGACCTCGGTTCGATTCCAGGCAAACGGCCTTTCTGCATGGGCGTTTTCCTGTTTTCCCCATGTGTAGCGTGTATACGAGCCAATTTCCCATATAAAATCCTTCACGAAGGCTTCCCTCCCCTTAGGGAGTTTGCCATAATTACGTCTGTATACCAAAGTTACCACCGTAAGTACGTCTATATACCAAAGTTATGGAGCATTTCAATTATAACTCTTAACTTTCAAAAACAAAACATTCTTTATCAAAATTCTTAATTTCAACTCTGGTAATTTTTGGTAATTCGAGTAATCTGAATAATCTTTTGTAATTTTCCAATGATACTGAATTCATCCTCGCAACAGCGCTTGCTTTGTTTTTCTATTCAAAGTCATTGAAAATTAAATTAATGTTTTTTTACCAATATATATGTGCAGTTTCAGTTACGACGATTGTTTTAGTTTTTTTCATATTTATCAAAAATAATACCATGTATTCAGCCAAAATCTACACTGTTCTCCAGTAAATCGGAAAGATAGCTATCACGAGGAAGGGAGACAAGAGGTAAAGCGAGCGCCAGAGTGTGGAACGTTCGAATATGGGGGTTCCGGATGATGGATGGGGCCAAGGAGTCAATGGGCAAAACCACCGTTTTCACAGCGGATAGGTGTCGTTTTTGCGAAGAAGGAAGGGAAAGTGCAGTAACGCTTATTCTACTAATTCGTGTGGCATATGTTGAGGGGGGAAGGGAGTCATGTTGCGACAAAACTCCCCACTTCGTTTGATTAAAGCTTTGAGCGAACTAAACCATTGACTGCGCTCCAGAAGCTTAATTTGGCGGACAGTTTTTACGTCATGGATATCTTCAAGGACAGATACAAAGAGAATTTTCATTGTTTTTACCAATATTATTTGCTACGCAATCGCTAAAAGACTGTTCTTAAGAATTGAAAGAGTAAAAGCAACGAGAATTAAAGAACAGCGGTCTCTAAAATCTCTTTCATTTTTATATTTCTAATTTCAATTTTACATTCGAAAGAATAAAGTATAGGGAACGTAGCACTTTTCGCCCAGACGTTCGTAGAACATCCTAGCATTAATTATAATTATTAACTTTAGACACTTGATCTAATTAATAAAATCATTCTACACGAACACATAGCACAGACAGTCTTTATTTTTTTTAAAGCCAATGGCAGGCGATTATCTGTTCAGCATTGTCCATTCCTAAGGCCAGAAGCATTGCCCATTTTACTGTGGAGGCATCTAACAGGCGGCCACCATTGCCTCCTATGAAAAGACGGACAGTTACAACCCTGTATTCTCCGGGATTCGAACCCGAGCCCTTCGATGCCGCAGTATACCGTCTAGGAGGCAGAGCAGACAGACCTAGAAGTTAATTAACTCTATCTATGATTATGTAATTAAGTTAGGTTATTTGAATATGACGAAGGCCGTGACGTCTATCTGTCTAAGAGAAAGAATGCCTTCGTGGAGAATTTCTAAGGGAAATTAGCCGCATTCACGCTGCATGTGGAAGAAACCACAAAAGCCTACCATGCAACCAACTAGTTCACCTAGGATCAAACTTGTTTTCACTTGTTCCTTGCTATGGATTGTGCACAAGTGAATAGCTTTTTGTAAAGAAACTGAATCCCAAACATTCTACTCTGTTCAGAAGGTTAACAAAATCAATTGCCCGTTTTAAATCTCAGAGAAGGCAAGGTATTTGTAAATGTCAAATTTCTTTGCGGCATTATGTATTTAAAGTCCGTTGAGTAAAAACTTTTGTCAAGAAGTTAATGGTAGAAAAAGAGAGGTTGCGAGACTCTGGAATTCCATTCTCCGATGTGATCTCGATTAAAATTGGGACTGATCTAGGCTAAAATTCATACTCTTATCATTAAGGTCACAATGTCACCACCTAAAAGGTCTCGGCAGGGACAAGAGCAACTCATCTCCCTCTCGAACCGTAATGAAGTTGTGAATCTGATCTAATTTAGATCCACAGGTAGGCAATAACAGCATATGCCTATATACTGTGGTATAAAAACTGAGCTCTTAAATAGAAGATTATATTCAAACTGTTGATATTCGTAGTTCATTTCCATGGTAAAATGTGTTATCTGAGATAATTTCGTAGCGTTCGAATTGTCCTGACAATATCGAAAATAGTTTCCTGTTGCTGGAATGAGCTTAGATTTCAACAAGCACGGTTATTTAGATGCTGACTTTTAAGATAAATTTAGACAATCTGTTTTCAAAGGAAAGTCTTCTGATGCTTTTATTCAGGAAAATGATTTTATGAAAGATTCATATTAGGAATTGATTACTTTTGTGAGTTTATGAGAGAAAGACATTAAAATAAAATTTAAACAATAAGTGGAGTTTGATTTGGAAAGCGCAGAGTTTGGAAATTTTTGCGAAATAAGATAAAATGCAAGGCATACTCAACAGAATGCTATGGTTTCAAAAATCAATAATTCATTTATTTTCGATGGGCACAAGTACAATCCGCACCCTAGCAATCGTCCAAATTTCTCATGCGTTACTATCGTCACTTACTTTGGAATAGGTATTTCGAAGTTTTTTTTTTCCGATCCTCTCTCCTTTTTGGAACACAACGCATTTGAGAATCTAAATCAAATCAGCCCTCATTCGTGCACCTTTCCCGAAGCGAAATATGCTGAACAGAAATGTACTGGAGGAAGGGAGGAATAAAGGACTTGACCAACTGTTGCAAGTGCGGTTGCTATGGTTACCTGGCAAACCGGGAAGGAAAAAATAACCTTGAAGTAACAGACTATGATAATTCCTTTCTCATACTTACTGAAAATCCGAAAGGTTTGTTTCCAATTCGGTGTCGGAGAAAGGTCTTCTGTGTCTTTCATTTTGGAATGTCTAGATCTGTGATTACACAGCAGTATAAATTTTCATAATAACTTAGAAAAGTCTCAGCAGTTTGGTTTTTCAACAGTCAAGACATTCTGTGCCCCTGCTCCTTTTTCTACTCCTGAAGCAAATATAACTGACGACTAATTTATGGCCATGTAGGAAAAGTGGTTGTTACTTCATGTAAATACCAACTACGGGGATTACACTCTGTAAACGAGTGGAACACCATTCCAGTTTCACAGGAATATGTTCATCTGCGTTCATCTACAGAGATGAATCAGGCATGCTGCAAATAGAAACAAAAGTATTTTCTTTTGTCCACTCAGGTCGCCAGATCTTACACCTGTGATTTATTTCTTCCGGCATTTAATAAAGACAGGGTTTATCTATCACCATTGCTCATGCCCGTCTAGAAACTTTGTGCTGAGCCATTACAGCAGTCACGATACGCCATTACAGTTTAAGCCATTACAGCAGTCGCGATGCGCCAAGTTTGGGATGAATTTGGTTACCAAGTAAGGGTACGTTATGTGACCCAGGTTGCCCATACGGAACGATTGTTATCAACATATGGAAAATTTGAAAAGGTTGTCCCTTCTGAAGATGACTCCACAAGATGAAAAATAATATTTTTATTAACTTTTAAAATCTTAGCATTCTTTTGCATACATATGTGCCTTGCATACAGAAAAGTTTATAACGTTTGCTATCATTAGAAAATAACTAAAAAACTCCAATCAGTTTCATAGCCTTGTGGAAACAAATTTGTTTTCTTGCATTATGTACTACAAAGAATATATGCCTTCTTCTCAGAAATGGCTATAAATTGTATGCAGCTCTAAAAAGTAAACTTATTTCCTATTCTTGCTTGCATTTTTTAAATGTAATAATTTAGATGCAATTTATTATATGAATTATTTACTTTAATTTTATTACAATTTTTAAAGCATGCATTTAATCAGTTTTTCATATTTTCTTCATGTTCTTTTCTTGCTATACATAATGGAGCTATTTTAGGAACATGAGTATTTAAATAATTTATAACTAATTTTAATTCTTATCTTTCCTCTAACTGACAGCTCTAAACGGCAACAGCGCCATAGCAATACTTAAAGCGATTTTTTCTCTTCTTTCCGATCCCCCCCAATTAATTTTAATATTTGTATTTTCGTGGAGGACTTCCTGAGGGAAACTGACTCGTACACGAGCACCCTATGAGGAAAACCAAGAAAACGCCTATGCAGCCAACCCGTTCGCCTAGATTGGAAATCAGGCCGAAACTACCAGTGTTTCGCGATTTTGCCGCTCTGCCGCTCGTGAGCCAATATTTGTACTAAAGATATTTCAGGACTAAATAACTGAGCGTTACTGAGTGCTGTATGTAAACTTTCCCCGTATTTTATAATTCATCCTTTGAAATATTAATGCTTTTCTTAGTCAGTGCTGTACAGATTCAAATTTATTATAATGCCCATTTGACGTATAAAATGCTTTAAAAAATTAAAATTCCAAGTTACATTTAAAACAATTTGAAATGCTTCAAAAAAAAAACTTTGCTTCACCCAGCGGGGGAACTGAAGCGAGGAAAAACGTTAGTTAATGGCTGATTTAGGGATTTAAAATTAATAAAATGTTTGTTGAAAAAATATCATCATCAAATTTTTTCACTAAATTTTCTTACACGAAAAAAGGATTAGAGGATCCTAAGCTCATAAATTATCAAGATTGGAATACGAACAAAAGATGAGCTCTTAAATTCATCGAATTCTTTAGTACATTCTTTACTTTAGTACTATTTACTTTAGTACATAGTATTCTTTCATTTACAGTTTGTAACAAGCCGCTTGTAAAAATCTGATGCTTTAGACAACTACTTGTTGTTTGCTGTGGTTTTCGAAATTAGCCTTCATCTTTTCCTTGTCAGAAGAATCTCATCTGAGATAATTTGTTGTCAGATTATCAGAAATTATCCGGTAAACTGCATGGCCTTTCCCAGTTGGTTCGGAGTCAGTAACTTGTTGGCATAGTGAAGTTGGCACTGCCTACCTACAAAAAATTTAGACAAAACAATTCCTGTTTATTATTAATTTGTTTTGGTTGGCTAAATAATTTTACATATGTATATATTTAGACTTTTAGCACATTCTTACAACTGTCACAAAAATCAGCAAATGTTTAATGTCTAAGGTGAAGAAGAGTAAACATTTGACTATCTTGTTAGGTATCACATATAAGTAATATGAGAGTAGAACTGCAAGGGACAACTTGCGAAAAGAAGTTTTTGAAAAAAAGCAAATATCGCATATTCCAGCATATAATGCCCACTTTTAACACAAAATATAAGATCGAAATTTTCAGGCGCGCCTTATAGATGAATAAAAAAATTATGTATCATTTTAAATCTATAGATTATCCTTATTTTTAAATCCATAGATTTAAAAATAAGGAAAAGATAATCACAGAAAAATTATATTCCTACCTGTCCCTAAATGCTGTTTATTTGAGAAACATGACGTTCCTTATGAACTTAAAAAATTTCCTTATTTGATAGCATTAAAAGTTCTTCCCATTTGTCTTCCGTTATATCTTCAGACACATCATCCGATTCTGTTTCATCTCAATCATCACTGTTATTCTGATCCATACATTTAAATAGTCATCTTCCGCTCCATCTGGATTCTTAAATATACTAAATTTTAAATGACTTTTTCTAATTATATCGGGTTTAATTTCATTCCGTGCTTTTATCATCCACTCACACACCATTTCTAAATTGGCGTGATGCATTTGGTCTCCTTTTCCTTCCTTGCCTTCAATGTTCACTTCAAACTGACAGCTTCAAACGACTACAGAGAGAGAAATCATCTAACTGCTAATTCCGCGAATTCCTAAGCGCATTCTTATTTTAATAATGTTTCCCTTTTCTCGAAACCCTAGACTAACATTCATGTGCACAGCTGCATTGAATACAACGCACCCTTTCTGAAGAATTATTTCTCCACAAATATATTTTTTCCCTTATCGTTTTGTTAATTCATCAGTCATTGTTCAGACGCCTGTGAAAAATCTTCGAATGAATGACTTCAGAAGACAAGAGTATCGCTCATGCGTGTTCAGGTTTCTTCGGAAAGAAAAGGATGTGCGTTATACGGCGAATGTGCCTAAAAACTAAAAAATGTAACTTGAAATTATGGGTGCGCTTTATAAGCCAAAAAAATACGGTACTTTGACGAAATTTCAGTGGTAATATCTTTCTAGCCTTAAAATGACATAGAAATCGCTGTAAGCTCTTTATTCTTATATCGCATTCATGCTTTTGAAACTATTTAACAGCAACAGCAGGCTTCAGTTTCCCATTTGTAGAACCATTAGATTATATCGATACAGGAGACGTGAAAAATATGCATTTCCCTTGCTGGGGTTCAAACTTTTGATCTCCCAATTACGAATCGGGCGTATCACGAAAACCCTCGGAAAGGAGGGAGAAAACATCTTACATACTCCTCTTTTTAAAGAATGACTGGGAATTAGGTAATGATGGTGACGAATCATCGTCCACCACCTTTTAGTTCGAGCCCCCCTTGTAGAGTCTTAATAGAGCTTTTCGATATCAGAAAACTGAAGAAATGCGCAGTGCCCTTGTCGGGATTCGAACACCGGAATTTCCGATTGCTAGTCGGACGTGCTATCCAGTCACATCACGAAGGCATGTGGGAAAGAGAGGAGAAAATGCTTTACACGGTCTCAGAAATCCATTTGATTTATTATTCAAAACTCTAATTACAGGATAATTAAAATTTTAAAAATTAGACAGGAAAAGCTTCGTTACCTCACAAACAGAGAAAAAGTAGAACCATAAAAATGTTTTTTTTTGTTGTTTTTGTTTCCACTTTTAATAAGTAATAATACTGGCATTAATAAAATGTTTTAAGTTTATATTTTCCTCACCCAGACAGTATAGTGTTAGGGGAGTCTATTTTGGTACTGGTGGTTCGAATCCAGGAAAAGGTATGGCTGCAACTGTCCATCCCTTCATAGGAGGTAACGGTGGCCCACTTATTAAGAGCTTCCACAATAAAGTAGCCACTACTTTCGGCCTTAGTAGTGGCCAGTCTTAAGTCGGCTAAGTGCCCACCAATGTGGGGGGGGGGAGGAATGTTTACATTCTCTGTACATTTATTAACAAATTTTTAGTTTGTGTTAGTCGGCTTTGGTTTTTATGTATTTTCTCAGAAGCCCCTTTATCTTAAATACACTCATTTGAATTATTTCCACGAAAATGACAAATAAAAGCACAGATTCGGCGCTTTAGACAAAAACACAGATTGCGAGTTTTTACATAGTTCACAATTAATGGATCAAATATGCGTGGCTGAGTTTATTATTTTCCTCTCAGTTTCTAGTTATACTGATACCAATATGTAAGTTAAACGATAGTTTAGCAAAATTTTTGCGAAAATCCAACCCGCTGATTTTAAAAAGCTGAATTTGTTAATAAAAAAGTCATTAAATTTGCTGAAAAGCTAAAATAAATTATTTAAAAAATTCAAGCTTCGAAATGCACTTGTTCGGAGGGAGGACTACGTGTGTTCAAAATTTGATGGCTCTAGATGCCGCCGTTTTTTCACAATGCGAAGAGCATACATGCATACAGTTTCTACATTATTTAATAATAGAAATTATCGAGCTGATCAGTTCTTAACACTTTTTTAAGCTGAAAAGGCATAAAAGAATATATTCTTCGATCAACTTAGGATGCAGTTCGCGGTTCTTGGAAACGAAATGCATATTTCTGTAACCATAGTTTGGAGGGTCATTCAAAGCATTCAGCGAGTTTCGCGAAAACCACTTGCGCACGTTTATGGGATCGTAACGCAACCGGAGGATAAAATTGTTAACAAGGAAATAAGACAAAAGCACCAGAGCATAAAAGACGCTAAAACTCACAGCTCAGCGAGAAATATGCTCCGAAATGAGACGCCGAGAAAAGAAAGAAGGAAAAAAAAAATAATAAGATCCCGCCCTTAAAGCAAAGCTCTTGGAAATTCGCGCTTAGATCCGCTAAAAGGACCGTAAAACACGCTATAATAAAAGAGCTCACAAAAGCGACGAAACTTATGTCATATCCCGACAAAAGGATGATAGTAAAAATCTCTCTCTTCTGTACTATTCGGCTGGAATCGAAAATCTAAGAATCTGCTGAGCAGTAGGTGATCCAATTCGTGGTAGCCCGGAGGCGAAAAATCATATTCCGAAGCTAGCTGAAAGCGTCGCGTTGCCATGACGATGACCTCCGCCGTTAAGCAAAGCTCCGGTTTCTGGGCGGAGCCAGAAAAGGGGAAGGGCTAATATTAAACACGCCTCTTCGTTTTCCGATAAGATGTATGTTTATTCGAGATACCGAGACAGATGGAGATAAGAGTAGAACGGATAATTTCATTTTGTAAAAGAAAGAAAAAAAAAAGAACGAAAGAAATTTAAGAAAGGTCATGAAATCGGGTTTCTTTAATTTCTTTTATTTATACCTCTAATACATCTCTTTTTAGAGACGAGTGATTTATCTTCGTGTTTCTCCTTTGCAAGGAGAAAAGTAAGAAAAGAGAGTTTATTTACGACATAAACTGTTTATTCAGGATTAAACTAAATTTGCAAAGACATGGCTGATGATTTTAATTAACAGCCTTATTGTAACTCGCTTTTAAACATTTCGTTTTCATTTAGGCACAAGAAAACGTTTATTTTTATTGTTTATCCCATCTGCCCCGGAAATAAATGTCCTTATCCTTACCCAATATCTGAGGAGATAAAACTATGGAACGAGGATAGTTTATTCCGGATTTGGTTATCGTTAACTGAAAGTTTTGTTGGATGAGTTTTGTTGATCTTACCTATGTTTAACAAGCAACAGAAAGTGTGAGTAAAGCGTATTTTCCTTACAGAGTCCTCCATAAAAGATTCTTTCAAGGCAGAGCTTGGTGCGTTTTCAATACTAAATTATTTCCTATCATTTAATGAAAATGCGTTTCGTGAGCCGTAAGATGGCCTTTAATTAATTGCAAAATAATAAAAGAGTTTCCAGACAATTTTGGATTTAATTTTGCTGTTTTAAATCAACAGAATTGTGATTTTTATTATTTCATTTTCTTGGAGGGTGGGTAAAAAGAGTTTTTTTTTTTTCCAGTATTTCTGTTACGGTAGTATGATACCTATTCTCCAAAATGCTAATGATTAATTTCTAAGCATAAATAAAAAAAGATTCATCTGCACTTAAAAAATAAACATTTAAAAGTATAAGAAAAAAAACTTTCTTCAGTACTACTGTAAAATCTTAAAAAATTTCGTATGCATTACTCGTAAATATTTCGGCCCACCAGCGGCAGAGCGGTAAAGTCGCTGAACACTGGAAATTCAACCTTGGATTCAATTCCGGCCAACGGGCTTGGCTGCTTGATTAATTTTCGTGGTTTTTCCCATGTGTAACATGGATACGAGCCAGCATCCATTCAAAAGTCTTCCACCTTTATCTAGGCAGGCAAAGAGCGTGAAGTTGCTTTGCTTTAATCAGTTAGCCTGACCTAAATGTTTTGCTTGCTATAGAAAAATATATAATTAGCAAGTTTAAGAAAAAATGAAAACTCTAATTGCTTTACACAATTAAATAAAATTGAAGATTTTTATATTAACTGTCGGAAAACACATCAAATATGTTTTCTAGAAAGTAATAACATGTATCTCTAAATCTGCCGAAATAATTCGATGATAAACGCGAAAAACGTACTTAAGTGCAGCTGCGCGGTGTAAATTCTTTAAAAAAAGTTTTAAAATTTAGATAAAGTTGATTGAAAAATTTCAGTAATGAAAAAATTTATGTAAGAGAGTATGAGTAAATGAATTCAGTATGAATAAATTTATGTGTGTCTAAGAGGTTCTTTAGACAACGAACGAATTAAAATAATAAATAGATGGTTTCAAAAAAATCTGAAATGTCTTAGTTTTTAATAGTCGCATAAATGGGTTTGTTAAAGTTTTTTATGCTCTCGCTGAGCTCGCAATCTAGTAGTCTACTGTTACGTTCATGCCTACGATACTTTTTTGTTGTTGTTGTTGTTGTTGTATGCACTGTACATGTACGCCATGTACAGTTCAAAAGCAAAATTTCAAAAATTTTAAAAGCCGAATAGCAGATACATTTAGAATTCCCGATGCAGCATTATGTGTTGCCGTACATCCCCCCTTTTTTTTTCAAGTTTTTTCTCAGTTCTTTGTGTCACTGTTCAGTTTTGTTAGTAAGATGTCTTACAAAACATTTTTTTCTCACTTTTTTATTCATTTTTTTTCTGTTTAGTTTGTTAAATAGCATGTTCTTGGCGCTTATGCCACTAAAACTTTATTCAATAGCAAAATCACAAAATATTTTAAATCAGCATTTGTTTCGAATTTCCGACAGACAATCTCGGGCTCTCGAAATAAAAAAAAGTTTTTTTTTTTTCTGTACAGTGTTGCCACTGCTCGCTTTGAAACTGTTGAGTTGTTAATCAGAAATTTGTTAAAGTTTTACAAAACATAAAATAGGTAATAAAGCCAATTCAGAATTCCAGCTTCCAGGTGGCCATGTTCTTGTGGACGTTTACGTTATTCAAAATTTGATGACATGGTACAGTGTTTTTTTTTTTTTTTTTTTTCATTCCGCAATGCGAGAAATATGCACACATTTGTGCAGGTTCTTAATTATCTAATTTGTTTACATATAATGGCCCACAGCGGCCGAGCGGTGAAGTCGCTGAACACTTGTAATTGGATCTGTGGTTTGAGTCCCAGCGAATGGGTTGGCTGCATGGATGTTTTAGTGGTTTTCTCCATGTTTAATGTGTATACAAGCCAGATTCCCTTAGAACGTCCTCCACGAAGGCATCTCCCTTTTAGGCAGATAGCTTTGGACTGCTTTGCCATAATTAAATAAGACCAAACCAAACTTTTAAGAGCGATAATATTTGGTGGCAACAATTTGAAAAGTGATACGCCGTTTATAGTGATTCAATG
Organism: Stegodyphus mimosarum; assembly: GCA_000611955.2. Lineage (NCBI taxonomy): Eukaryota > Metazoa > Arthropoda > Arachnida > Araneae > Eresidae > Stegodyphus > Stegodyphus mimosarum. The sequence continues at coordinate 278,200 of KK122492.1, forward strand.
AAAAATATGAAGTCCAGATTGCGGCTTTTAAAAAATGTTAACTTTTTTTTTTTTTTTTTTTATTTGCACGAAGTAAAGGAAGTATTGTGATTACAAAACTTTGAGCATCATTTTTCAAAGAAAATACCCATTTTGACTGCTCTCGAATAAATTTGAAGCGTGTTTCTGCGTGACATCTGTAGATAAGTGCGGACAGAGTAAGAACTCTTTTTTTCCAAAATGGATTTAAAATGGATTCAGAAAAGACTTTTTCGTGACGTCTGAGTTATGCGAGATATACATACGCATAACTCAAAAGCAAGTAGCCTCAGAATGTTGAAACTTTTCCTATGGGACTTTTATAACATATAGTTATGCACCTTCCTTTTGGGTTACTATCGGCCGCACCAAAAATATACATATACCCACTCTGTTACCCGGCTCGGTGAGCTCAATTTTTGTATTCTTATATGTTGGTAAACCGTGCACTATTTGCTTTAAAAGTAATTGAATTATGCTGTTCTTATGTTCCGGTTAAGTTTTTTATACCTTTAGCTAATCTGCATGCAGTAGTTGCAGAATTATCAGCAGTTTAAACGTTTAGGTGGCGCTAAGCCTAACGAGGCTGCCATTTGTTTGCATTTGAAACTCTTAGCAGAACAGTGAAGTAAGTTAGTTTGTGTACCAACTTCACTGTGTTTATGTAGAGTGGGACCAAAAGTAATATTTCAGTTTTGTACACCGAAAAGTCTGTCTTACTGCCTGCTGGCCGTATTGCTCGCTTTGGCTTATAAGCTCTAATTTTAATTGTAAATTTTTTAAAAACTTTTTTAACTCTATTCGGTGTTTTACGTTTTTCGGTATTTTACAATTTTTAATGAAGGTGTTTTGGTGTTTATGTATTTTTGCCTTGCTGAGAAGTGAGAACTGAATTAATTAAATAAGAAATATATCTATAATAATGATGAAATTCAAGGAAATAATTTTACATGAAATACTGAAAAATGTGCATAATTTAATAGGCTGTACAAGAAAATCATCTGGTGTCCACATCAGAATTTTTTGGTGAATGCAAATTTTTTTGTTAGATTTTTAAAAACGATACATTAAATTTTTTATGTCTATTTAATCTCATCAGCAGCGCGTCTGAAATAGTAATAAAAAAGGGGGAAAATTAAGTATTTTAATAAATCAAGCTCGTATAGTTTTACGGATTCAACTAGTAATTAATAATAATAGTAAAGAAAATTTTTTAATTTTTTAATCAGTAAGCAGCCCACTGGCTTGTGGAAGCTAAAAATATTTTATTTTAGATAGCGGCAATACTTTTTTTTTTAAATCGCTAAGTTTTCTGATAAATTTGAAAAATTAATATTTTGCAGTTTCTCGAGTGGCAACACATGAGTTTTAAATCTCAGAATTCGTTAATCAGAATTTCAAAACGGCAATAAGTGCAGCAATGCAAGGAACATACTTATGGATTCTTTATTACTTAGTAACAGAGATTAAAAATGAGTCTCATTGATATAAATTAATTTACCTATAATTTGTGCTACATTTAACCTGTATCTTATTTATAGATTTATTGTAATTAGTAAAATCTCTTTCTAACGCCATATGTTTCGTAAATGGTACAGAATTAGTTTTTTAAATCATATTTTAGAATTTTGTTTTTTTTTTTAAATACCATTTTTTTAACAGTATACACTTCCTCGAGTGTTAAACAAAATTCTGAAATCTTCAATTTATAATTTGAACTAAATTTCAATTTGAGATCCAAAACTGTGATTTTTGTTTAAAAAAAAGGGGGCTTAAATTTTTCTGTAGCATTTTCTTATTCGCACATAGACTATGACATAAAATGACATAAAAAACTATGACTATGACATAAAAAATGTTATGTAATATGATTTTACGGTAAACAAAGTCTACTTTGAAATTTAATTCAGCTTTCGAAATGAAACGTATAAAATCACCAGAGTGGAAAACGAAGCACATTTTAAAATAACCTATTTTTATGCATTTTGCTCTCGAAATTTAGCTGGAAGCACTTCTCAGGTAGCATGATTAATGGAGTAAAATCTTTCCAAAGGGAGAAAAATGCAAGGAGCTTGGAAATATAATTCTTTGCATTTTATTTCGGGGATTTTACAGTTTAGTTCTAGAGAAGAGTGTCCTTTTACTTCAGTGATTTCTTAATGAGATCATATAAACAATTTTTCGAATTTCGTGAATTAAACGAATTGTGTTTATAAACTAATAGCACTAAAAATTATTAAGTAGTCCATGTGTGCATTCCTTAATTTATTTTACGTCGTAGATCGTTACAATTAACATACAAAAATTACTTAAAAGTAGGCTTTAAAAGTCCTTTTATTTTCTTTAACAGTTCTTAAAATGGTACATCGTTGTGTTTGAATGCTTGTGAAACTTATTATGAAATGTAAATACAGATAAATCGATCGTTACTAGTAATAGAAGTATAAGTTTCTCATTTAAAACTGCCCACTAGTGGCTGAGCGGTAAAGACGCTGAACACTGGTAGTTCAGTCCGAGGTTCGAATCCCGCGAACGGGCTGGCTGCATGGGCGTTTTCGTGGTTTTCCCCATGTGTAACGTGTATACGAGCCAGTTTCCCTTAGAAAGTCCTCCACGAAGGCATCTCTCCCTTTAGGCAGATAGCCCTCGTGTGCTTTGCCATAATTGAATAACCTAACCTCATTTAAAACTTGCCATTCTTTTCACTAGAAATGTTACAAGATATTCTTAGTGAAAAATATAAATGTAAAATTAAGATGATGAAAATAACGCTTTTTACTCTCTTGAACGAAGTAAAGGAAGTATTGTAATCAGGAAAAATTCCGGGTATCATATTTGAATTAAAATATAGATTTTGGCCGCTATCGAATGAAATTTAACAATGATTTTGCGTGACATCCGTACGTAAGAACATAATAAAGGGCTCTTTTTCTCCAGTCGAATTATAAAACTGATTTAAAATGGATTCAGATTTTTTCCTGGCGTCTATACGTTCGTACGTATCTTTGTATGTATCTGGCATAACTCAAAAACGAGTATTCTCAGAATGTTGAAATTTTGTATACAGGACTCCAATAATATGTAGTTGTGCACCTTCTTTTTTGGTTGCAATCCACTGCACCAAAAGTATATA
>KK122492.1:293146-320475 GCA_000611955.2 Stegodyphus mimosarum
CTCTCTCAAAAGGCGGGGCTGCATAGTTAGTGAGAGGAGATTATACCTGTACAATCTAGGGAAAAATTCTGGTATCCTGCCCACTTCTACCTGTAACTGTTTTTAAATATTTTGTAATTTGGCTATTGAATTTTATACTTCGTTAAGTGCGAAGAATGTCATATTTAATTTTAAAAAACGCACAAAACGTTAATAATAAAAAGGCAAAAAAATTTTTGTAAGTCATCTTACTAAGGAAACTGAACATAACCTTAATAAACTCCCTGGTGCGAGGTTAAAATTTTCAAATATTCCCCCCCCCCCATCAGCTTCAGCTGGCTTTCCAGAACGCTGTCATCTTAAATATCGAAATTGCCAGAAGGAAATTTTGCGAAACAGTTTTGGCACTGGCGTTTTGTCAACACATCATTCTATACGTCCGATATTTTTTTTGTCCTTGAAACCTTTCTTACCATTCTGGTAATAAAAAAGCAAAATATGGCGAAAATATTTGTTGGGAGTACCTCCTCCTCCCAAATAAAAAGTGGCCAGTTTCCAGAAACAAATAAAACCTTTTACAAATACGTCCAGAAAGGTCAGTCGTTAAAAAAAAAATGTAATAACAATACTGTTTAGATCGAAATTGGCTGGTAATAAAAGTATTCCCTCTGGTGGTAAAAAACGAAATTCTTTACGAATACCTCAATGCCAAAGCTGCGCGTCACAAGGAAAACAAAGGGAAAAATACATTAAAATGCGTTTTCTATTTCACAGAGACGCAGAAATCGCCGCTTACTTTCGAAACGCATTTTCTATCCCCAGCCTCCCCCCGTATGAATGCGGTAGTAAAGATTAAACGGCCAATAACGTAACTAGCGCTATCAGATTTGACGGTGAAGTTGCACAGCTCTTACTAAAAACCTTTCCTTTTCAATATATACCTATTTCATTATACCAATATATTCTATTATTTCAAAAAACTGGATTCTCCTCCCCCTATTCCCTACAAGAAGGAGGGATTGACGAGGGGCAAGGAGGTACCCAGAACCAGAAATCCCTGAACAGAGAGAGATTTACGAATTTGGCGATGATAAGAGGAGACGAAACGCCGAAATCGTTGCCATCCGTATCTTTATTGCTCAGTAAAAACCGTGACATTTTTATGCCCGGGAATAACATCTTTGGGAAAGGGGGAGGGTGAAAAGAAAAAAAAATATTATTCTCAAATAGAATTTATCTCTTAAGAAAACTTGCTCGGCTCAGATCGAGGGATATCTTTTGCAACAGAATTCGGACGAAATCCGTGTTTTCTTCGGAAAATGACTTGAAACATTTTTACTACTGCTTCGTTTGGTTGACGCGTATCACATTATTTGTTTTTGGTATTTCTTTTCCCCAGTAACAATAGGCTATCAAAATTGATTTAAAATAAAATAATTGGTACGAAAACAATTCTTTAAGTTCCTTAATTCTGTTATCACTGATCCTTTTAAAATGTAAAAGCACTGAAAATGAGCATAGTAACATACGCATAGCGTTTCCTTTACCTTCCTAAATTATTTAACTAAATTATTTTCCTTAACTATTTACTTCCTTAATGTTATTGGTGGGTAAGAAAATGTTTTTCTCTTAAGGATCAGATAGCTTTTTTAAATGGCAAACTATGCCAAAAATGTAACGCATTTTAAAGCTCAGTATTATTAAAACTAACTTGCATATTGATCGTAAAATTTTGTGTACTAATAATTTCAATGTCCTCGATATTGTATTTTGCTCTTTTACCTTATGTTCCAGATATTAAATACTTTAAATTAGAAAAAATAAAATATGGGCTTTTTCGTCGACGTAAAAACACCTATGGATGAATAAATCATTCATTTTATCTGATTTTTTTTAATTTGAAAAAACAAATGTTTAATTAAGATAATATACTTTAAAACGAATCGAAATGTATTTCTTGAACAATAACGTTTTTCATTAAAAAGAGCCCGTCCAACTGACTATTTTTAATTATAAAATTAAAGATAATTTCCTAATATTTTTACTCAATAAACAATAAAGTTGATTATTTTATACTCGCATAGGGTTTATATAATAAGACCAAATTTGTCGAAGTTCTGAACACATATATATTATTCATATTAAGGAAATAAAGCACATACATTATATATATATATAGAGAGAGAGAGAGAAACTGATGTATATATATATATATGTGTAATATTTCAGTTATTTTAACACATCGTGGGTGAGTGGCGAGGCTATTCCATTACACGTTCTGGCAGATGTTTGACGAAGCTGGGATGATTGAACCATGGAGAAAAATACAACTCAGGGCTTTCACTTTTAACAGCATATCTTTATTTTCATTTAGAGCAGATGATTTAATTTAAGAGTAGATTATTCAGTAATTGAATTACTAGATACGACTGACTTTAATACGTTATAACATTCTAAAAGAAAGAGGAGCATTGCGAAACTGTTAACTGGATGAAGGCGAGAAGGTATCTGTCTATGAAAACTTATAACGCAGCATTTATATGAGGAGGTTATGTAATAGGCGCGAATGTTCCAGAAGGTACTGGTCTAGGGGAAGATCCTGAATTGCAGAAAGTTAATTAAAGGTTGCTAAGTCGCAAAGAGCAAAGCCATCGTATTTTTACATATATATATATATATATGTAATTGGATGATTCGGAATAGCTGCAATGGATTAGCGATAGTTCTTTGCGTTGTAATAACTTGAAGAGGCTATATTGCGTAGTTAGAAGGATGACACTCGAAGACAGACGTAGCCGTCAATTCTAACACGGAATTTTATTTTTTGATTACTAATCCTGTGGACGCATATTCTTCTTTATGCATTATCATTATGGATCCGATATGCACTCTATAATTTTATCCAGCTTACATCTCTGGGGACAAACAACATAGGCTAAGCAATAAGTATCAAGCGAGATAGGGGAAAAGAGGCTGCGTAATAGTAGAGAGATATTTATTGTAAAAAGTTTCTTTGATCTTATTGGATGCAGCATGTAGCATGATTATATAAGAAACGTGAAATGTAATAATTTGGGAAAATGCAGTCCAGAAAGTTATTATAAACAATATTATAAGCAATTTCTACTTTTAGAACACAAAGAAGAGATAGCCAAATTAATATTGAAAATAAAAAGAGATGTTATCAAATTAATATACACACTTATAAATTTGTAAGGAAAGGACGTACTATGTAGTATATATTCTGAAAAGGAATTAAAAAAGATTTTAACAGGATTTTTTAAGAGTTTCTTCTTAATATCAAAATTTCTTTTTACACTGACTTTCAAAAGTTAAGCACGCAATTGTAAAATGAATAAAGACGGAAAACTAATTTTCTACTTTCGTGTGGAATTCGGTGTTAATCACTTGATTAACACCGAATTCCACACGAAAGTAGAAAATGTGTTTAAGCACAAATAAAAATAAGCATTATTTATAAAGACGAAAACGATATTTAATTTTCAAAAAATCACACGATGACATCACATTTGGGTTATTAACAAATTGATATTTGGAGTTACAAAAAAAAAAGAGGGCATCCAAAGATTTTCAGTGAGATAACGTCGAGGGAGACGACGAGCCTCCATACGAAAATCACTCTCACTCTCCAGGTACTGGTTAACCATGTTAGCTTGATGGAGACAGGCATTATCATTCATGTGAAGGAAATCAGGAACAACTGCTGCATCACGGAGTCTCACAGTGTGGTGCAGAACTTCATCCCGATACCGCTCAGCCGTCGTCTTTAAAGATTTGCAGCGGGATAAGATACCTGATTGAAACTCCAATACACATTAAGAGGCTGCCATTCTGAATGCATGATGTTAGATGATCTTCTGGGTCTCCGTATACTTCGTACTTCCCGGAGCTTATTACATATTTATCATCTGATTCTACGTTTTATCTGAAACCGTTCGTGAACAGCATATTGTGTCACACTGAGACAGACCAGTCTTAATATTGCCATTCGGTATCGGGAAGTAAAGGAACATAAACACTTAATACTTCGACATACAGTCCCTTCACGTGAAGCTTTTGGCACACAGTCCTGGCAGATACTGTTTTACTAAGTGACGCGGCAACCATAAAGGTAACAGTTGTGGAGGTCGTTATTGAATTCCGTTTGGCTACAATAGCAGTATCCAATCTTAGAAGGAGTGGTAACACTGGTAGACTAGATACATGTCTCCGGGCAAATGTTTGACGTGTTTGGAATCGTTTCCACATTCGAGGAATTACCAAGTGCCTAACGTCAAAGGAAAGAGCAATATCATTGATTCACTGTCTAAATTCAATGCGTCTGACAGCATACCAACATCACTATCTTCCATTCGTCTTTTTTCAGTCACAAAAAAATCCAAAATTATCCTACGAAAGTTATAAACATTTCATATTAGCATTTAAATGAACTCCACAAACCCTTCAGAAGGCAGGCATTTTCAACGGCTACCTAATTAGCATGTGTTCGGACAGTCAATCTTGATGGATATACTACATATGCATTCTGCCATCTGCATCCACATCGATTTTTCAGCCACTCAAATTCAACTACGCTTTTGAAAATTGCTAATTTGTATTTGCAATATATGTAAATGATGTAGAAGTACACTTTTGGAAACTAGTGTACTTCTACATCATTTACATGTTATTTTAAAGTAACTATGGATTTGTCTTTATATACATGAAATACTCTTGGAACGTTTACGAAAATTCGAATGTTACCAAGTTTTGCTTGGTCAGGATGTCAAATTTGTTATTTTTTTTAAGTCGCTGAAATTGTCGTTGTGAATTCATTTGTTCATTCTATTTTCCATATAAAGTTAACGTTACATCGTCACATGCTTAGCAAGAGAAGCAGTGCTTGAATACTTCAAGTGTAATCTTGACTTAAGAAAAAAGCAGCTTCTGTGGTTTTCCACATACATTAATTATCGATGCTTTCTCTATTGATAGTCGTATTCCTATATTTTTTACAGGCAAAACTGTTTAAGGGCTTTACATATTTAACAGATTAAAAAATCTCTGCGTAGAATTACAGCAAGCGTTAATGTAACTGAATCAAAAAAGTATTATTGAACAAGCTCTGCTTTACCAGATTCAGAATCCAAACAACAAATAAACTTAATCTTTTTTTTTCATCAAAAATTATTTTGATGTTTTTTATAAAATATTTCTGTATGAATTTAGAACAATCGTTAATGTAACAGGAAAACTATAATTGAGTCAAATCTGTCTCATCAGATTTACAACCTAAACAACGAGGAAAAAATTTCAGAAGTTGTTCTTAAGCTCTGAAAATTTGCAATGATACGCTTAATTATGAACTAAAATGTAACGTTTTAGAAAATAAGAAGACAAAGAACTTGACTTGTAAGATTTCATTTAAAACAGAAAGAGAGGGGAGAGACAATCTGAATTCCTCCAAAAAAATTTCTAGAAGAGACAACACTTTGAGAAGAGAAACCCGATTTTTTTCCCTAAAGTGCAACTCTCTAAAATATTCGTTCGAGGGAAAGAATAACGTAATTCATATTCTGGCATTGTCTTTTGTCTCAGTGAAACTTGTTTAGCGAATAAACTTTTAAAATTGCTTTCGATGTAACGGAAAATGATAATAGAATAAAAGTACAATTTTATAACAACTTAGTGATTATTTCCCCAATGAATAAAGAAGGGAAAAGAGAAATAAGATATATAGAAAGTAACTGAGATAATATTTTAAGACTCCGAAAATTTGACGCGATAAACAATGTTGCCCTTATCCAAATGATGGCTTAAATTGCTTTGCCTGAATAAAATTTCATTTTTAACCACCCTTATTGGTACAATGGTCAGCGCTGCTGGCTGCCATACTGCTGGACCCAGGTTCCAGTGCTGAAGTAGGCTGGAATGTTTACAACTGTATAATGTCTTTGATGCAAAACGCATCACGAGCCAAAAACACTGTCAAGTGGTTTGACAGTAAGAGAACGGAGGTGGTAGACGCTTGGATCCATTCCATTGGGGATCCTACCTTTTACCTGGGAAAGAACTAAATAAAGTCGTTCTGTCACCTATAACGTGCCCAAGGCCCATGCGAACGATAAATGCATTCCGGAGCTCGTCGGCACGATAAAATACATAGAATTGTTCTGATGTTATTATCTAACTCTCTGTTGTGAGGTAAATTACAGTAGCAAACTTCATTTGAAATTCTTTGCAATTGCAGAATAAAAAAATCTTACAAATAGATTGTACTCTGTCATCTATCTGCAAAATTAAACTGTCTTTCAACGAGTTAGCTGAAATTTCTGCAACCGAAAAAGCAATTAGCAAATGCTCCAGGTAACCTAAAAGGTATCCGAAGCTTAACATTTCATCATATTTTGCAATGGATAATTCAAAAACAATGATTAAGTCGTGTACTTTGCCGTTCATTACCGCAGCTCCCAGGATTTTTAATTCTGCAAACTTACGCATCGTGCCACCAAGGTTCACTTCCAGAGACACACTAAACGACAAATTATAACCCTCTTCCCTCTCTATTACGCCTAGTATGTGGTATCAAAAAAACATAATAATAATACATAATGACACCAACAAGAATCCGCTTCTAAAGAATCTTCGTTAAAGCATCTTATTTCTCGCTCACAGTTGGCCCAACATTGATAAACGACCTCAGTCTTGTCTCCTCTTTCAAACCATTTCTCTTCAACGCCATTCTTTTTCCTTCTCTTTATTTTTTGTGTTTCTCCTCTCTTCTTCCTATTTTTTTATTTACTATTTATTTTCCATGAGCCTCACTTCCTCGCATATGAGAGCCCGGATACGTCGGAAACAAAAGATGAGGACGAAGGAGAAAGAAGAGGGTGGAGCGGCGAACTTCTCGGACACGTTCTTAATGGGTTGATCCATTTGTCACGCCGCCGGTCATCAATCCACTGCGACATTAGGTTCCCCATATATCTATATGCGCATGCATGGATGTGTGCGTACATCGGTATGTGTATAGAAACACACATACACGGTCTGCTTTGGTTTCTACGTCGTCGCTGATCGTTCGGTCTCTCCAGCCTTCTTGGCGAAAGTTTGTCGAGTCTTTTCTTTTCTTCTTTTGCCTGATGTCCCCAGTGAGGAGCTGATCACAAATTGCAGATCTCGCTACGCTATAGTCGACTTCTACAAACATCGTTTTCTTGCTGTTTTTTTTTCTCCTGTGTAACAACTAGTTCTCGATTTACAGCTTAATGTCCTAATACCTTTTCAGCTATAAAATTTTGATATTAGAAAGTCTAATAATTAGCGTATCCCCACTGTCATACATTGGCAAATATTTGATTATTATTTCTGTACCATAAAATTTATCCCGTTTAAGATCTACATAAATTTTGGAACATTAACGCAAACAAATGCAACCAATGAAACCAATGAAACGTTCACCAATGAACCAATGATACCAATGAAAACCAATGATACCAATGAAATACCAATACCAATGAAATACCAATGAAACGTTCTTGCTCACCGTGAGTCTGTAAAGACTTAGGATTGAATATTTACAAGTGAAGTTAAGAGTAACAACTTACATTAGTGATTACTTGCACTTGGCAACTTGCTTTCGATGAAATGTTGTCCAACTATGGAACGAAATTTGAACCTAATTACTGAACATATTATTTGAATGTAATGCAGCCGAAATTTGCCATTAAAGATGAACAGAGTAAAGCAAGATTTTTCCCATATTGCAGTTGTTGATAAGCAACGTATTGCAAACAAACGTGTCACTGTGCGCTGCTTTTCTGTTCCGTGAAATGAAAGCACACATACAGGTACTATTCTAAAGATCCATCTACACGAGACAACAAAAGTTGCTCGATGACGCAATAAGTTTCCCTCGGTAACCAGGCAGTAACCATACACAGTAATGTCGCTTTAAAATCGCTCTGAGTTACTAAGTCAATCAGAGAAGTAAATGCATGTGATTGAGTAAAACCGCCATCGAATCGAGAAACATAAATTTCGGCAAAAATCTGATGGTAATGTAAATATTGTTCGAGAATTCCTATTCTTCTCTGCATTCAGTTTTTCTTCTTTGTGTTGTCAATTCACCTCTAAAAAACGAATATTAGAGTATCGACATGGATTCCTTTGATAATGAGCAGTCGTTAGTGAGTTAAATTTAATTAATGGTATCCGGAAGAAATTAAATATAAAAAATAAATGAAGTAATAAAACAAGTAAAATAGCAAAATGGAATTGAGCTCCCTATGGATCTCGCGATTTCCATACAAAATTTCATTAGCTGTTGCCAATTATGCTACCAGCAACTTTATTTCCTGCCGTGATCATGATCACTTAGCGTAAGTGGCGGCAATTATATTTCGCTGCGTATATAGAAGTAGGGAGAAACTTATTCGGGAATATGTTGCCTCGTGTAGACAGATCTTAAGAGTACTTCAGAAAATTGTAGCAACAGAACCAAAGAGTATTTCAAGAGCATTTTGAAGTGTAGATAGTTTAGACGACTAACTATAAGCTAGACTTGACTAAACTGACGTCCCAAGTTCAGCATCAGAGGTGCCACTGATGTCATTGAATTGATGTTGATGTTGTCATTGAAGAGAAAAATGAAATTCATTCAGTTATGTTCGTTTTTATATTGTAAAGTCATTAGGATCTATTGAAGCAGGTGACATGAAAAATGAGCAATGACCTCGCAGGGATTCTAACCCAAAACTCTCGAACACGCGCCGAGTATGCTACAGTTACACCACGAAAGCATGAAGAAAGGAGGAAAAAATACCTTGCAGACTCCCACTTTTAAAGTGCTACTGGGGATTAGAGGACCCAAACGCCAAATACCGCTGGTGCAGAATAATCATCTACCATTTTTTTAAATTTTAGTTCGAGCGCCACAGTGGAGACATTAGGAATTTTGGATTAGGAAGGATGAAAAGTGAGCAATTTCCTCGCCGGGACTCGAAGGGGTGAAAATACTTTATATAATAATTAGAATTATAATTTTTATTTTTGTGTTTAAAGAATATTGCAGTTATTTCCTCAATAAAGTTTGCCTTATTATTCACCAAGAAAGACTGTTCTACAATGCTACTGACCCGAAAAGTCCTCTTAATACACACATTTTGGTTGACTTTGATCTGCAGCCAAAAAAAGGTTGCTGGCGCCTGTTATAGAAATGCTGAGAAATAGTGAGCTATTCCGCTTCATTCTTCGCTCTCCGAAAGCGAAGAGGAAACGATATGAAAATGGAACCTAGAGTAACCTTTCCCCTCTATCGAAGATCGCACTTCACTTGAAGTAAAAGGAATCTCGGATTGGTTAAGTGTTGACGGCTTGACCTCTCTAATATCGGCAACTGACATTTCATTGACAGCAGTAAGGCGAATTAAAGGAATCCTGAACTTTCGCCACATTTCCTTAATCCACTTTCCTATATCGACATCTTCAGTCAAAGTTCCTGAATCTCAATTTGCTGAAGTCATAAGTTCCTTTCTTCTTATCGAATATAATTGATTGAAAATATCCTGTAAGATTCCATCCCATCGGTTAATGTATGCATGTATGGCAAAGCATACAAGGGCTATTTGCTTAAGGGAGGGATGCTCTCACGGAAAACTTTCTAAGAAAAATTTGCTCACATTCACGTTACAGCATGAAACAGCGAAAAAAAGCCATGGGAAAAAACATGAAACCCAACCGTACAATCAGGCGTTCGCCTGGGATTGATATCGGATCGAACTCTCAGTATTCAGAGGCCTTAACCATTCGGTCGCTACTGGAGCTTATGACCCATTAGAAAATTTTATTCAGTTAACACAAATTTCAAATTTTTTCTTTTAAACTTGTACGTGGAAAGAAGTTCTTTTGAAGTTCAAAAGAAAAGAATTTGAATTTTTCTGTGAAATAAAAAAAATTGTTTGCCCATTTTATTAACCAGTGGAATTTCACTATGTTTCTTATAGGACAGGGAAAAAAATATATTTCGAACATTACAAATTGTCAGCGAAATGCTAACACGAAAGCAAAATCTGCATCACTTCAAAACACGTTTGAAAAAAATTGTAAAAACTTTTATCCAATGTGTAGATTTTTATTGGCTTGTTTAAGCTGCATCGAATTAATTCAAACCAGGAAATTTCATTAACCTCAAAATCTCCAACCCGTTAGATAGAAAAGCAACTTGAAAAACAGTAAGTGATATGATTTTGTGTAACTTATGCAAAGCAGATAATAACCTTTATCTTCCCTTTGGCATAAAAAATTAGACTTATCTCAACAAAGTAAGGTAAATAAGGATAAGTAACACTATGCGTGGTCCAAACTGTCTCATTAGTTCACTACACGGCTCACCCTTTGGGCTCAACTTTGTATCAGGCAGAAGGAGCATGCTCCTGCCTAATGTTCACATAATGCTCCATGCGGAGCTAATTCTTTCCTTGACGCGATCCCTATTTCAGAGAAGTGGACTTTTAAAATTTCTAATACACCAAGAAATGCGTAGAGCTTCTTGAAAATGGCGTGTAATGTACTGAACCATTACGCTACCTACGCGGATAAATGTCAAATGGAAACCCAGCTGGTGTATTTTATTCCCCCCCCCAGAGCCAAGATTGCCAGATTACCGATCTCAGCCTAAAGGACCTCGAGGGTTACCATAGCAGATATAGATAGCAATAATCTCTTACAAAATAGTGAAGAACCTGTATGTATCTACACACTTTAGCAAAAAAAATCGAAGCACCATGAAGGAAGCGGATGTTTCTGATGAAATTGAATATGTGTATAGCTCATACACAGATAATAAAATGATTAAAAAATCAAGGTCATAGTATCTGTTCACGGCTCACAATCACCCATTTAGTGTTCAAATTAGTATTTGGTCGAACCGCCCCTGACGGCAATGCATGCTTGAATTCATCGAGGCGAGGAGTTGTGCAGGTTCCTAATGTCCTCCTGCGACACATTCTGCCAGCCATTCATCAGTTATCACTCCAGATCTGCGATATTTTGTGGTGCCCGAATCTGGCGGCCTACCATGTCCCAGACAGGGTCGATTGGTGAAAGGTCTGGTGACCTCCTGACCAAAGAAGGGTATCAACCGCACGGAGACAGTCCAGAGATATGCGAGCGGTATGTGACCTGGCATTATCTTGTTGGAAAATTACCCCAGGATGACGTGGCCTGAAGGGTAATGCAGGCGGTCGCAGGATGGTATCAACATGTCGTTGAGCTGTTAAACATGTATGGAGGATGACTAAAGATGACCTGTTGTCATAAGAAATAGCGCTTCACACCATCACACCAGGGGTTGTGGCTGTATGCTCTTATAAAACAAAGGCTGATTGGGACCGCTGGCCCCTTCCTCTCCAGACACCAACACGGTGGTCATCTGCTTCAAAAGTGAAGCGGGATTTATCGCTGAACTCTGCACAATGCTAGTCTGATGGCAGCCATGACGATTGGCTGCGACAACTCCGCCAGTGTTTTGGGGTCAAAGGCAAACATCTTAAAGGCCTCTGTTAGCGTAACCCCGCCTCAGACAAGCGCCGTGATATGGTGGGCGGTACCTCGGGAGGTATAGACGTGGCTGTAATGCGTTGAATAGTCGACAATGATACCGTTGGGATGGTTCGGGCTTGGCGAACAGTCATCCTATCTTGCCTCGCATTTGTGCTCCATGGCCTTCCAGAGCCTTCATTTCGTCGGCAATTTCCTTGTAGCAGTAATTGCTGCCAACACCTTTGCCCAGCAGTGTCTGTACGCTGCAGGTGGCGGCCTATTGCTCGGTATGACCACCCAGCTTCCCGCAACCCTACAATGCGACTGCGTTCGAAGTCGTTTATTTGTCTGTAAGGTCTTCGATATCGGCGTAATGGCATCTTTAGTTGCTTCTTTACGGAATTACAATGGCAGCAACAAAAAAGATAAATTTTCTGCCTCTGATACTGGTTTCCTACTTTGTGAATTGCGCACTAGAAATGCGCGCTATGATCGAATTCCTGATCATTTACCCTAAAACTCTGATTGTTTGCATGTTCGATTAAGATGTTTTTGGATACCAAATTTCGTCTCGATCGCAAAAGTCCTTAGTCCTTCTTGGTGCTTTGATTTTTTTTTCAAAAGAGTGTACATTTGCTTTATCCCCGCATTGCTGGAAAACAGCGGCACCTAGAGCCACCAAAGTGTGAACACACGTAATCCTTACTCCTAATATGTACACCTAGGAGCCCGAATTTTAAATTTCAAATTTATTTTATGCTTTATGTTAGGCGAACTTAATGTAGTTTTGTTTGACTTAGAGATAACAAAACTATTTTAACTCAGAGATTTACAAAAGGAATGCAATGCCATCGAAATAAAACATTTTTGTTTTTCGCACGGCAGCAAGTTGCTATTCGATAAATGATAAGATGTTTAACTTTCAGATTTAGTCGGTTTGATTAATAAACTAAACGATTTAAAAGTAATAAAAGCTATTTTAATATTTTTTAAAATTTTTAATCTGACTGATTGCAATAAAAATGCATTTAATTCATGAGATATCTAATTAATAATTTTTATGGATTTTTTGGTAGGGGAAGGGATAAATTATCAAAGTGTTGCCATTTGGCAAAGCGTAAGATATTCATCTTTCAAATATAATCAACAAACTCAGTAAAGCTCGGCGAAACGCAGTATACTTGTTTTTCAAATTTTACTAAAAAACTCAGCCAATTTAAAGAACTGCGTCGCCACTGCCTGAAATAAAATATTTTATCTTCCACGCGCCAGTGAATTGCAATTCGGCAAAGAGCAAAGCATTTATTTTTTTTTTAATTTAATCTATCTATTACTAATTACAATTTAAATAAAATGAAAGGAATAAGCACAGGTCTTCATGTAAATTTTTATTAATTACTAGCTAGATCCGTGAAATAACACTAGCTGGACTAATTAAAATTGTTATACATTTTTTCTTCTTTAGAATAACTACTGTAACTATAAGAGGCCAGTCGGCCGGAAATAAGGAGGTGATCTTGACTAGAGTTTACAGGAAAAGTAGCTGCTTTGACAATGTTCCATGCATCATTGCAAGGCGAGAAATAAATTACAAAATATTCTTCCAGGAAAACGTAAAATATAAACTCATAAAAAAGAGGTGTTGAGCTAGGGCAGGATGGAATACTGATATCCTATTAGTAATATATAGACGAAATAATCTTACCTTTCATGGTATAATTGGTGGTACTAAGTTGTTGGGATAAATCAAGCGATAAACATTATCCAGAACCCATAGAAATCCAAAACATAATCCAACATTACTCGCCAGATGTTCAAAATATTTAAAAAATATTTTAGTGCTTTAACATCTGACGAGTTTAAAGATTCTTAAAATAATTTTAAATAAATTAAATATTTTTTTGAATAAGATACAGTTTTTAATCTATCATATGGAACTGAATTTCGGAAAGATAAGTAATCATCCTAGCTAGTGAAATTCTTTTACAAATAATAAAGTATTTACCGCTATATATATCTTTTTATGCCTTGTAAAATATTCTTTTTGGAATACTTTAATAGATTCTGAAATGCTTACTTTTAAGAATAACGTTATATGCATATAAATTGTTTACAGTCCTCCAATCGAACATTGCCATTTGGAAGCCTAAATTTTGAATTTGGAATTTTTTTCATTACCTATTTCATATTTTATAAAGCATTTATGAGTTTTTTGACTAAGAAACTCGACGATTTTAAAGCGAACAATGGCGAAATTGAAAAGGGATTCGTTCAGATACGTGAGACGACTAAGCGTGGTTTTCATACATTGTTGGGGTTGCATGGAGAGATTCCAGTTCCTCTTGAAAAGTCGCGATCTTTGTATGGAATCAACAATAACTCTTGTTTTATTTTTCTCTTTTGCGTTTTAATTGACGTTTAAGTGTATTTGTTTATAAATTTCATTTAATTTTTACCACAATAGTGCACATTAGCTTTCTAAATTGCCTATTACTTTTAACACGAGTGAGAATATGCATTTTAAGTTTCACATCGAATTTCCGAGGAAGTAATTTCCTTTATATTCTCTATAAGTTTATATATGTATAATGCTGTAAAAAAAAAAAAATATTTCAGCGTGTCAAATTATTCTTTTTTCTCTGCAAGAAAACCACACTTACGCCAAAAGTCTTTAAAAAAAAGAGAGAGAGAGTTTTTTTTTTCAAATCAAATCTCAGACTTGCTTGCCCAAAAAAGATGTCCACGCAGCACGGCTAAAAACTGGAGGAACAAGCAGACTGCACACTCCTGATAAAGCAAAGAATAAAGATTTCAAATGCAGAACCGATTCATATTTGAGAAAAGCAACTATCCAACCAATGCGAACTCAAATTTTCAATTCTTCCAGAAATGAAAAAGTTTTGCTTTGCATTTCATCTTCAACTTTTACCCTGGGGCTCCATCTCTTTTGCGGAAACAATATACGGACAGCCCCTGAAAGTCGTCTTCCCTGCCTAAAACTTTTTGCGCGAAGTATACCCGCCTCGGCCCCTTCTCCTCCCTCCCTAGTCTGTAATCGGGGCGCAGCCGATAAGGGGAGATGAATGGCCGAATATGGAGGGGGGCTTCGTACCACGTGATAAATGAGGGACCTCCCCACCCCCCGACGCTCCGATGATTTTTGACGGCGGGTAACTCCACTGAGCAGGAGGAGGAAGACGTGGATGAATGGCTGGAGAGCGCGCACAGAGAAAGCAGCTTTGCTTATCTCTTTGTTAGCCCCGGCGATACGAAAGAGGGCGAGGAGCCGGGAGGGGGCGAGCGGACCGCCGCCCCTTCTCTTTGCACTGCCCATGTGTGTGTGAGAGAAGAAAAGGAGTGCGAGAGGGGGGCAGCTCACGTTAAGACGCCCCCGATCTATCCATCCGTTCGGAGATGCTGCGCTAAGGTTGGGAAAGAGCGAAAGGGCCGCACCAGATTTGGAAGGAGAAGGTCTTCTCATATGGATAAACACTGCAAAAGATGAGGATACGGTTCTATCATGACTTCTTTCGCATTCTATCACCCAGAAAGTCTCCCTGCCGGTCTGGTGTAGTAAATAAACACGTTCCTAACTCAGATGGGAGATGTCCTCGTGATACAGCTTTAAAGGAAAGAAAAGGATGTTTGGAAAATTATGAGACATACAGATAGCTACAACTTTTCGGTTATTAAAACAATAACAGCATACTGCTAATCTATTATTCTTGCACTAAACTATAATCCTCTTTAACTCTTTAAGGGCTAATTCAATTATAATATTTATTAATCGTTTATATTCTTTTGTATCGTTATTTTTATTACCTTGCCATGTAGACAGACAGATGAATAAAAGCAAAGAGTGGAAAAGAGAAGCCTCTAAAAGAAAATAATGTAATGATAAAACAATAATAACTAAATAGATATAATTATCAAAACTTAGTCAATATTCATGTATTCAAAATTATAAATATTCATATTTCTATAGCAAAACAAAAACTTCGAAACTTTTCACGACCCACGGGAAATTGTTTCGAGATTTTAGGAATAGCTGTACTAATATATTAATTTGTACTGGGCATTTATATGTCTCTAATCACTGAAATATTATCAAATTTTAAAATGAATTATTTCCGCTCTTTGGAATTTCTTGTAAAAAAATTTAAAGGATTCTGTCTAAAAATACCTGTTTACCTAAAAATAGCTATTTTCGACTAATAATAAACGCTAAGTTAATATTTAACGTCTGACGTTAATTGTGTGTAAGATCTGTCTCTGTTATTTCACATAAACTGAAAATAGATCTTACAATGGACCTGGCGAATTCTCGCACAGGCGTAAATGAATTACCAGACAGAAGAAGGGTTAAAAATAACCCTTTATTAATTCAAAGTTTAACAGAAGGGTTACGACCTTCGGGCGTTACAATAAACACCGTCAACTTGCGGTGAAACTTAAATGTAGAATATAATTCAAGTCGAATCTGAAATAAAATAGTGCTGGATTAGCACGTTATATTACACCTAGCAGGTTGACTCACAAGCCCTAACAGGCATAATGATAATTCGAAATAGCCAAGAGGCTTAACAGCGAGATAGGAACGAAACGTGCTCTGGCTAAAGAAAACAAGCTCTGAATAAATTCAGAGATACATCCATTTAAATATTCACTTCACTTAACTTTAAATTTACATCTTGGCGAGAAAATACTAAGGAGAAGTTGAGAAGTTCAGGAATGGTATCAAACTTAAATTAAATTTGTTATGCAAAATAAGGGAAACTCTACATGTGAAAAACAGCAATTCCATTTAATTAGCTAGGGAAATAAATGATTCATTATGTAAAGTTTGAAGAAATAGTTAACTTATATATTTTTTGTAAACCCTGTCAGCAAAGAATACTAGCAGACTGGAGATTAATAGATCAAGAACATTAAGCTCCTGTAAGATCCCTGCAAATGAGGTTAGGCATAGATTGCCGGTTCGCATGAAATAATTTTTAATCATTCATCGATCAATGGATCTCGAAAATGGTTGAACTCATTTGATTTTCAGCAGTCTCATCACCGAGAACTTTGCCTAGGGTGCACCACAGATTGCACACTAATGATGCACCGTAGAGAAAAGGGGAAACATTTATACAACTAACTAAGCTTTACGTGGCAGGTGAATCCGCAGCTTGGAATGCAGAATACTAGTAAACCTCCGCTAAGCATTATACTGTTGAGAGCGGCAGTTTGCAGCAAATTTCATTTGAAAGCTTAAGTTTTTAGACAAGAAGGCATTCCGATGCAAAAATTTATAATTTTTCTTCCAAGATTTAGTTCAGTATTTATTAATTTATGAATAGTTATTTATAAAAAGGGGACAATAAAAAATAAAATGAAATTATAATGATAATTAATACAATAACAACGATAAATATTAATGATAAATACAGTGATAATATAATATTAATTAATGAATTAAAATTAATTAAAAAATTATCTAAGTACAATTAAATATTAAATATTTCAGTTAAGAAGATTTAACCAAGAGTAATAAATAAAACCTAGTAAAAAATTTGATGGATACGAAATTTATGGTATTGATATCAGAGAAGAATTTTGTTTACTTTGTTTGTTACTTCAGTTCCTTCTAAAAAGTGTTGATCAATAGCTTTTTTCATTTTAAGTTATACAATTCCATCTATAAATGCAAAAATATACGGACGCCGTGGCAGGAGGGACATATTAAAATGATTTACAAAAGGGATACATTAAGTTGATTATTTACATGCATATATAAATGTACGGATAATTTTTTTAGTCTCTAGTTACACAGCTGTTCTTCGCAAAGAGGATAAATCTCTTTTGAAGCAAAGAAGCTATTTCCATCAAATATCGGGTCACGGAAGTTAAAGCTGTGGGGAATACTGAAAAATATAAAAAAAGCACTCAGAATAGCAATGAAGTATTTGCCGAGTACCGAAAAAATCCTTTTTGAATTATACTGAAGCTTATGTCTCACGCATTTTTGTGATTAAAAAAATTAAACCTAATTGTGTTGATGAAAATTCTTTTCTTTTACGTTATTATCAGTATAAAGGAAAAAGAAAATTTTAATGTTATTTTAAAACATTATCTCCAGTAATATTTCGCGATACTACTTTTATTCAAACTTAAACATATATATATATATATATATATATAAGTTCACTAGGTGGTGACCTAGTGTTTTAGGTTCAGGTTTATTTAATTATGGCAAAGCACACAAAGGGCAATCTGCCTAAAGGGAGGGATGCCTTCGTGAAACACTTTCCAAGGAGAACTGGCTTGTATACACGTTGCACATAGGGAAAATCACAAAAGCGCCCGTGTAGCCAGCCCGTTCGCCGGGATTTGGACCCCGGACCGAACTACTAGTGTTCAGCGACTTTACTGTTCAGCCGCCGGTGGGCGGTGAGTTTGTTCTAAAACGTTTCAAACTGAGTATCGCTATGTGATTAAATTTCTTACTACAGAATATTTTAATTTTAAATAAATTAAACAATGCTTAGATTATGTGTATGTTGTCTTTCCTGTTCTGCTGTGAAAGAATGATTAAAGCAATATCGTACAAGCCGTTAATCCGGTTGACTAATGGAAGCATTAACATCGGGAAACACCGATTATGTCAAAAGGAAATATTGAGAAATAAGATACAACTGCAACAGCAAGAAGTGTGTATATCCCTCCTTACTATTGCTATTGTGTTGCTGTGTATGACAGCAAGAAGATAGCAACAAGGTCGAATTGACGAAAAGCAGCTGTTTTGTGCATTCTACACGATGAAATCTCTGAAAAAATGGTTATCCTGACTCCTTTCAGCAATACAAAAATAACATTTCATTTAATTAAGATTAATCAAATGAACATTTGAACATCCAGCTTTACAATGCAAAACACACGGCCTCCTTTTCTTCCAGCTTACAATAACCGGTGATGGAACAATGATCCACTATCGTGGAGGAAATCAATAGAGTTGAGAAAACAGGGTGTAGCACTATCAAGAAAAGCAAAACCGCAGCAATCTGGTGAAAGATAACGGCCACACGTTTTGGGGACCGTCAAAAGGATCCTCCTAGTAAACTTTAACGAAAGAAACATAGCCATTAATGGGGTATATTATGCAAGCTTTTTTGCATGAATTACGCAATGAAATGAAACAGAAAAGGAATGAAATGTTGAGCTGCGGAATTCATCCTTCCCAGGATAAAGCTTTTTGGCATTGAGCTGTCTTTGCTCAAAAGTAATAAAGGATTGGGGGTTTAAGGAGCTGGATCACCCTCCTCATAGCCCAGATTTAGCTCCAAGTGTTTATTATCTGTTCTCCAAACTGAAATGTGACTTACGCGAAAAGAGATTGAAAGATGATGATGGCGTGAAAACAGAGCTATGGAACACTCTGAGGGCAAACTTAAGATTAGTTTTCAGAGGCATAAAACATTATTGATAAAACTGTCCATATAATTTACTTATAACGTCAGTTTATTTTTTCAGGTGTCCCAAATCTATATTCAACAGGAGATACTTACTTGATTTCTTAAAAATTCATTCTAAGTTTATTTTAAATTTTACACTCCATTTTTAGATAACATTAATTTATTTCATAACAGTAACCACAGAAAACTCCCTAATCTTAAATTCTAATATTAAGGAAACATATTAGTTCAGTAAATTTGCGATCTGTGGTGTCAAGTATAATAGCTCATATTTTTTTAATTGGTGCACTTTGTTGTAGGCTCCCTTATGAACTCTCAGAATATCCAGTCGATAAGTAGTTTTAATTTATGTAAGCACTAGAGAGCTCAATGCGCTGGTAGGTGCCAAAAGTTTCTGCCAAATGTCATAAAGATCATTACAGATGTAGTGCAGATTCTATCATTTAAAGAACCCCCACAAGACGAAAAAGAGAAATGTTATATCAAGTAATCAGTTTTTTGTTATCCTTGACATGTTCCCAGACAGCATGGGGACTTTCTGAAGCCCGAGTTCAAAAAATGTTGATCTTAGCTTCTCAATGGCGACTTCTGGCATTGTAATCGATCTCCAAGATTCGGTGCCTGAAAGATTTGCTCTTTATATGCATATAAACGAAATCTTTTATGCAATGCCTTATGGACTTTTGAGCTTGGGATATTCGACTCTCCTGATTCTTTACAAATTAACTTTCTCGAGATTCTAGTGAAAGCATCCTTGATTTTTGCCCACCGTTTATTCAGAGGTGTGTTTTTTACGCGAGTCAAACCGTCCATTAATATTTCCTGTGGCTAGGAGTTTACCAAATGACGCCTTAATTGTCTTTATGTCTACTGGTTGTCTTTCATCCTTTCATCTGAAATTGTTTTGGATCGTAATCGGTGATTTAGTTTCAGCGTACCATACTATATTCTGAGCTTTCCTCTTGTAATGTTGTCATGTTTGATTGTTTGGTGTCTTGTTTAACACCTGCAATAAAAGAAGAGAATATAACTTATTTGAAACCGGGCAAAAATACTTTTAGAATTATTCTACATGACACGAATTTCTAGAGCTGACAGTTTTCTTAAAGCTTAAAATAGAACTTAGAATCAAAGAGGTTTCATGTATTTTATAGTCTTTAAATAAGTTGATCATAATTCAGTAATAAATTGGCAAATACGTTCAATAAAATAAATATTAATTGCAAATAAAAACATAATAATTAACATAAACTTTTCACATTTTGTGTACAAATCGACGCATATGTTTATTTGAGCTAATCAAGCTTAACCAAATAAAGAACTCCGGATAAATTTATTTCGTGAATCTTAACTAAGAAAGCTATGTAATCATTTTAGTAGTAAATTGCTTATGAATAGCACTATGGTATTACAGCTTTTGGAGGTGGTTATACTGCGTTAAAAGTCTCACAGAAAATTTCTTTTAAACATTTGCGAGTTAAAAAATGCATAATGGTATTTGTTTGCGTATCATTGCACGATGATTGCAACTTCCTAAAATAATGCCATGTGTTGAAATAAATGGCATTCTAGGTACTCGAAATTGTATTTTATGATCTCTCAATAACACAAAATTCTATTTATAAGATCAAGAACCCACATATAAAACATTTTATTTATTTCACTCACAATATCTACTATTTTCTCAGAAGAGTAACTCCTCTTTTTTCTTCTGCGGTGAAAATTGCCAGCTCTGTCCTCACATACATTTTTTTAAATTGTTGTTGCCACGCAGTTTTATTTTTTCTAAAAAAATCGCTATTTTCTCTAAATAAAAATATTTGTAAGTTAAACGACGTACTGGTTTTCATAAAGCACTTTCACGTGACGTTTTAAAAAATATTCTTTTGTTACCAGCCTGTTCAGTCAACTTAGAAATTACAGTGTTTATACTATTTTATCCTGCGATTTTGTTATTCACTTCAAAATCATGAACCGTTCTCACAACAAAAGCATGCATATTCAGTTAATATTCCTTTTCTCTTTTTTTAAGTAGCATAATTTTAAAATGGCATTTTTAGATTTTTCACATGAAGAAAAATTTAAATTTTTTTCTTACACATCCCATTGCTAATTATTCCACCTATCTTCGGGTACCTGCAACAGAGCATAGGGGACTATTTTCCAGAACTTCAATATACAACACATTCTGTTCTTATGTTTTGGAATTCCAAATTTTCAAAATAAGCTACTTTGAATCAACAAACAAATTTCCGAGGTTCCTTTCTTTAACTGCTCAGAATAGAATACTTGGTTAGTAATGAATTCCGGAACTGTCTTGAAATGGATTAGAAATTTATTTAAATGTGGCACAGACCACAAGAGTTGTCTACCTAAAGGAAGGGATGTTTTCGTGGAGGACCTTCTAGGGAAAACTGACTCTCGTTTATATTGAACATTGAGAAAACCCCGAAAATCCGTCATGCAGCCAACCCAGTGTCAAACTCGGATCGAATTCTAACGTTCAGCAGACCACTGTCGAGGTCTTGTCATAAATGGATGATACTACACTCATGTCCGTAAATTAAGGATAATTCGGAGTCACGCGGAAATCGAGCTCTAAAATAAATATATCACCTGTAAAATCACTACACACATCTTCAAGAATCATATGCAAATTTCAGGAAGTAACCAGATGACACCGATGGTACGTTACAATGACGAGAGTGTAAGAAAGTGATATAATAAGGAATACAGGCAAAGAAGTAAAATTGTTCGCAAGCGTTTTATAAGCATTTCAGTGCAATAACCGAATAGTTATCACACAGAGTACACATTTGGATGATTTTTTACGTGGTAGAATTATCGGCCGTCTGGAATGTGAGTGTACCCGACTGGAAGTATCAGACGAACTTGGAATTGCCGAGAGTGTCATCTCCAGGCTTTGACAACGATTCCAAGATGATGGTAATGTGAGTAGACGTTACAGCACAAGTCGCTCCAGAGTTACAACGCCGAATGAGGACCGGTATTTGGCAGTTACTGCCAAAACAGGCGGAGCACAATCTCAGACCTGTCTCGTCAGCTCTCTTCAGCCACTGGTACGACAATTTCAAGGCAGACCCTGTACAGACGCTTGGGGCAGATTGGTCTATATGCTCGTACACCTGTCAGATGCGTTCCACTTACTACAACTCACTGTCGCCTGCGGTTAGTCTGGAGGAGAGAGCATGCATTGTGGACACCGCAACAGTGGGCTTGTGTGATGTTCTCCGACGAGTCCAGGTTTAGCTTGCAGTCTGATTCTCGCCGGACTTTCATATGGAGAGCTCCAGATACCCGTTACCACCAAGAAAACATCATTGAACGACACCGTTACGGTGGTGCAAGAGTGCTCGTTTGGGCTGGAATTATTCTGGGTTCCAAAACTGACATGCATGTTCAAATTGGAACCATGACAAGCCAAATCTATCGGGACGTCATTCTGGATCAACATGTACGTTTGTTTCGGGGCCCCATGGGCGCACAATTTGTGTTTATGGATGATAACGCCCGTCCTCACCCTGCAAACATCGTAAGCGAATGCCTTCAAGCGGAGGATATCACCTGTATGGACTGGCCAGCATTCTCACCGGACTTGAATCCAGTAGAGCACGTGTGGGACATGCTTGGCCGACAAGTTGCAGCCCGTCAACCTCCTCCTACATGTCTGCCGGAACTTCGGAGAGCATTGCTTTTTGAGTGGTGTAATATCCCCCAAGATCAGATCGATAATTTGATACTCACATGCCTAGGCGTTGTACGGACTGTATTGCATAGTATGGGAGACATACAATGTATTAACAATCATACCAACCATGTAAGATTTTTTTTTGTAAATAGGTTTTTTTTATATAATTTGCTCCAGGGAGAAAAAATCGCTAATTTTTTTAATAATATCAAACATATAGCATCTTTTTCTGCTCTTTACCTTTTGTTGAATAAATAAGCTTTACAAATAAGTCAAATTTGTTTTGCTTCTAACTCTTCCTTTGCCTGATTTTGCATTATCCTTAATTTATGGACATGAGTGTAGATGGAACAAATCTCAAGCTGTAAATCTAGTACTTTTAAGGCATTATGTTATTATTAAAATAATCATCAACTGATCAGTGAGAGGTGTCGCCAGTCTAGTAATGAGTCAAAGAATCATACTAGTAAAGTCAATGACTTTGAGCCCTGAAGTAGAGTTTTGGGTCTTTAATTATTAGTAATCTGTCTTCAAAATATAACCAATTTGTATTATCTCAATTGTTATCGAATATGGTCGAATATGATCCAATGATTTGTTGTCATTTTATCAAATTTCAATTTCATACTCCACCTGTATATTGTACCTGAGGAAAAAAGTTCCTCTGGGAAATAATCCGGATGCTTTAAATTTTAAGGATTTTACATTTCAAAAATATGGTTTGTGAATCGTTCAACATTTGTTTATTTTTATTTAATAACATTAACTTTTAATTACATAGGCACGGAAAATGCTTTTGTTATAGAGTTTGGCTTGCTCTGGGAACATAAACTAGCTCCAAATCCTAACAGAGGTAAGCAGAAGTTGCATCCTAACAGACATTGCTTCAGGCATAAAGATAATTCTATATCGCTATGCCTGAAGCAACTACAGAGACTTGAAAAGGTTTTTATTAAAGCAGAATTTTGAGCACCAATGCACTTCTTGTACTAACAGAATCAATCACCACTTGTGGAGATGTAACTAAGGTAACAGTCAAATTCAAATCTAAAACATAGACTTGTAGCAGAGGCTACACAGTTTAAATCTAAATATAAGCTGAATCGAGAACCAAAACGGTGTATCAAATTTAAATGTCGGCAGCCATAATGCAAGGCCAAATAGTAATTACAAACTTATCAGAGCTCGCAGGAACTAGTATTTAACATACCCGCGAGAGGCAAAAATACGCTGTGTCTTACAATCCAAAAATTCTCAGTTTAAATAATCTCTATCTCAATTTACATTCTTGGAAGAAAACGGAAAGGAGAAATTATAGTAAAACCTAAAATTATAAATAACTGTTTAATTTAAATAATAAATCTTACAATTTAGTCTTCGGAAAATTCGCCTACAAATGACACTGATTTTGGAGGAAACTACTTTTAACATACCTAAGATTTGATAAGTTTAACTCGTACCCTTTAGCGGTATCTCAAATATTTCAGAGTGACTTTCTACAAAGCTCGGAAATCTTAATTTCTGATTCCCTGCAGTGCTTAAAAGCGCGCACAATTAAGTCTCTGTCTCATTCCAAAAACATTTGCGGATTTTATTTGTATTTAAAATAGTCTTTAAAACTTTCTATAAAATTTTCTTTAAAATTTCTATTCTTTCTTTGAAATTTCTATTCTTCTTTCTTTTTCTTTTTTCTATATTAATTTTTTTCTAAATTATGCATTTATGAAAGTGAAATTATTAATAAAATCCGATTATTAATCATCGATTAGTGTCATTTTTTGAAAGCATTTACAGGCGAGGTATAAACACGGGTATATTTCAACTACTATTAATTACTAACTGTATCTATGAAATAACTGAATTCATTAACATCATCTGTATATATATAAAGAGGAGGGTCCATTTGTTTCTTTCTGTGAGCGTGTAATTCATACAGATGTACATTTTTAGTCCGATCTTGGGAAAATTTCGCACATTTGACTTTCAAGTCATGACGCCCATGTTAGACTCATGTCGCCGTTATTGTTTCCAGTTATCGTTGGAAGTCAAACATGCCGAGTAAGGAATTCATATTTTTTTCCTCACAGAAAATAAATATTAATATTTCTATGCTGTATAAATTTTAAAATTACGTCACCCATCTTAAGTTCGCATCGCCGTTGTTGCGTTCCCGCTATTGATTCTTATTAAAACCGTTAACTGGCGCGTATTTGTTTCCTGTTTAGAACTTTCCGAAACAGCGTAGGACCTTTAATGCAAAATTTAATTTATATAATACAGCAGAAAGTGTTATTGTTATCTTCAAAGTAATTATCTATTATACAATACAGCAGAACGCATAGCTCAAAATTCACGGAATGAGAATTTGTCGAAAAGTGGCTTTGAGAATTGCAGTTCAATGAGATCAGAGTTCCGTACATCGGTTTACGGGCCGGGCAAATAAGCTTCTGTCAGTCTTGTAGATATATCAGATGCATTTTCAACTTACGATGTTTTCAACCTAGAAGCCATAACGTGACTGCTTTAAATCGAGGAACACAGTCTGAAGACCTCTCGAAATGTCTTTAACAGAGTCGGATTCATATTTTCAGAAACCGTTTCTACAAATGAACATCTGCATCCGCTACAGGAAAAGCTTTCTTCAAAAAGAAAACAAAAGTACTGCAGATATACGTTTAGATATTTTCATTCTGAATATTCACTATTCTTCCCGCTCTCAATTTAAAAGCGACAGGCATTAATCATCTCCCATTATCTCTGCATGGGGACTTGAGTTCCCCCAGTCAAGGGACAGGGACGAGAAATATTCTTATTGAAGTACCGGAGATAAGAGTAAGGAAGGAGGCTCAGCAGAAATATTCATAACGAGAAATATTTATGACTTGGAGATCATAACAGAACGCAACAGCAGAACAAGCAAAACTGTTACAAACTTGCTCGGGGACGATAGCATCTCAAGCATTTTCCAAGAACATAAACGATTTATTCACACAACTTCTGTAAAATATCCTATTGTCTCTTATTTCATAGAGTTTGTCTGTGTTCCCTTATACTTGTTTCAGACAATAAGCATAAATAATTTGGTAGGTTTGTGTACAGAAACGCAGACCAGCTATTATTTTGATAAGCATTTCCGCCATGTTTAAAGGTTCTTCATGGATTTTAGACTGTAAAAATATTTTACGGTCATTTTTGTGCAAGAAAAAAAATTTCGTAGGCATGCGCGCCAAAGGTCTGCATCGAGAGGACGGCATATTCGATTCTTGCATGCTCAAACTTACTTGATTAAATTACTAATGAAATGACAAAACGTACCTTATTAGAGCAATAATCTTTTTTCTTTTTTACTGCAGATGACGTTTTAGCCTGGGAATAATGCATGATGTCTGACATATTTTACGCTATCCGGTTTAAAAAATCTGTTTTAGAAGAAATAAAAGATCTCATTTTTATTACAAAATTAATACAATTATTTTACAAATTTCTTTGCCGTCCAGATTGTTTACTCTTTAGTGATGTTGATTGCTGTACCGGAGGGCTCGGGCTCGAATCCCCGAGAAGGCATGGATGTTTGTAAGTGTACAGTATCTGTGCAACATAGCGAACTAGAAATATACGGCGAGCCGTAAATCGAGTGGTTTGGTGGCAGGGAAGAGGACTGGGAGATTCTCAGCCATTTGCCCTGGGATTCTTCTTAAAAGTGAGGTAGAAGTGGGGAAAAACGTATTGCTACCTATAGGATGCTCAAACCATTGTCATGCCAAGAATAAAAGCAATCTTGCACTGTTTGAAATGATCTGTAGGCTTTTTCTAAAAAGGTCAGAAAAAAGATTAGCCACAACAACACACGTTTCTTTGCTATGCGCAAATCAAAATATAAATTCCAAAAAGGAAAAAAAAATTAAATAAGCCCTATATTTTGAAAACTATTATTTTCTAATCATTATTTAATGAAACCTTTAAATAAATATTTTAAACCACTAGTACAAAAACGTATTTATTATGAACGCAATTTTTTTCTTTCGGCGTACAAAAGGAGTGGCAAATTCTCATAATTACTCTAAGATACTCTCTCTGTGAATTAGAATTCTCAAGTTAGTAAAGATTCTCTTATCCTGGGTTCTTACCTTTACTTATATATTTATCCATTTATCGTAGCAAAAAATATCAAGTATCAATATCATCAAATCGAATCTTTGTTTTCAATTGTTCATTTTTCTGTCATATTGCTAACTTTTTATTTAATTTTCATTAAAGATTTTTGCATCTCAGTTGAATTCGTTTTTAGACAACCATTAGTCTGTGCTTAGAAAACAAATTTTCTTTTTGTTTCTATTTTCGACTTCATTTTTTTTCTTGTACAATATTTTTCTTTTACAACATTTAAAAATTCTTTTAAAAAGTTCTTTTCAATTCTTTCCCCTTTTGATTTTTTTTTAAAAAATTTTCTACTTTTTCATTTCCCTATTTTCTAATTTTATACTTTTCCGTTTTCGTTTCAGTACTTTAATGATTTAGTTAATTGGAACTAATATTGCCTCTGAATTGTATTTTCTAGTTTTTACATAATTGGCATTTTTGATAGGAGTATTTCCATTTCAAATTTATATGTATTTATACTCAAATTTATTGTATATATATAT
>KK122492.1:320526-339479 GCA_000611955.2 Stegodyphus mimosarum
ACGCCACATACATAATTGATGCAAAAGATTCCTTCTTTGAAAATTTTATTGTTCTTTTACATCTTTAAAAGACAGACTTTTCCTCCAGATGTTACATTACAATATGAAGATTTTTAAATTCAGTTATTTTGCCAAGCTTAAAAGGGCTAACTAATAATTCGCAGAAAAGTTCTTTAGTATTCATTCTGTTTAGTCTCTTCAGTCTATCGTATATCTTATAATATTATAGTTAAACTCTTTTATCACTTTTCTTAAATGTTCTTCGAGAAACATTCGTCAGCAATTCGTTGCAAAGGTAAAATTAAAAAGGAAATTTTGCCACAGAAATTATATGTATGATGTTTGCTACAGAATAACTCTTTTGTTTTGTATCATCTAATTCTTAATGAAAACATAACAAAAAAAAGAAAAAAAAAACTGTTGTGGACACCACATAATTTATTAAATTATACACTTTTTTTACTACACTTCACTTAAACTTATTTCCTTGAAATATTCCAAATTAATAACCGATCTATCAAGATAAGATGAAAATAACTTAAAAAATATTGCAATTTTGAAAATAAGAATCTCGGTCAATTTTTCTCGTACAAAAGGCAAACTTCCCCTATCCCCCCGTCATAATGTGTATAAAACTTTCCCAAATATAGCATAGGAACCTGGAGACCGCACTTAAGTTAAATTTTGTTATTTACAGAAAATTATTATTATTATTATTATTAGTATTATGTTAAATTTAACATTGCTAAACATGAATATTTCCGTCATTTAAATCACTTCTGTGAATGAAAGTATATGACTAAGACCAACGATTGTGAAAATAAAGGCCAGATAAGGACTCCGAAGCCAAGTAAGGGGGTGGGTATATATATATATATATAATTTATCATCCAATTTTTAATAAAGACCAAAAATTGAAATTCATAAGTAATGCATTTCAAATAATCCTATAAATGCAAAAAATAATTTAATAAATGTTAAAACCAAAACACTTCAAGCAATACCTCAATTAAAAAAATTAATGTCATTTAAAGAAAAAAGAACGTAATAGATGAGGAATTCATTCAACTTCAATGCCACTTCGTCAGGAGGAGGAACATTGAAATCAATTGAAGCCTCTCTTCCCCAAAAATCCTTGTTTTTCTGCATCCAAAATCAGCCTATGAGCCATTTCAATGTATTTTAATTATAATAGTTTACCCTAAAACTCTGGCCCCTCTCCAAAGCAAAGAAAAAATAAAGTAAATTCTAATCAAAAATTTTTTACCCTTAAATAAAGAGAACTCAATTCAAGGAATTGAAAACGTAAATAAAATTATAAAACTTTAGTAAAAGACTTCATCTAAATGAAATAAAAACTCACAAGAAATAATTAAAAACTTCGAGTGCTTTCAATTAGAACACAATCGAAACTATGAAAACAATCGTTACAGTAGTGACTTTTAGGTTTGCCAGTTTGGCGAAACTAAAATACAGCGGCGAGAACGTAATCCCTCAAAAGACAAAAAATTAGAACAAAAGATAGAATTTTGAAACCAAAAGAAAAACTTTTTATACGCAGGCGTCGTTCTGCCGATTGCAATAAAAACGTTGCACAGCTACATGCTATAATAGTCCCATGTACAAAATTTCAATGTTCTATGGCTAATCGTTTTCGAGTTATGGGAGGTACATATAGGTATACATGCATATCTACATAGTTACGTACGTACAGACGTCACGGAAAAAGTCCCTTCTGGATCTATTTACCTTTCGCTTTGGAAAAAATAGTCGTGTATTCTCTCCGTGTGTACAGACGTCCAAGTGTACAGACGTCAAAAAAAAAAAAAAGTCCAAGTGGATTCGGGAATGGTCAAAATGGATATTTCTGCTGAAATAAGGTACCTGAAATTTCTCACGATTACAATATTTCGTGAAAGAAGTAAAAACCGAACAATCAGTATTTAGGCTAATATCGGTATTTCTAATACACACTGAAGAAATAGAATAACACACCAAACATATATAGTTGGGAAGATCTGAAGGAAAGAAAAAAGTTGATAT
Organism: Stegodyphus mimosarum; assembly: GCA_000611955.2. Lineage (NCBI taxonomy): Eukaryota > Metazoa > Arthropoda > Arachnida > Araneae > Eresidae > Stegodyphus > Stegodyphus mimosarum. The sequence goes on from KK122492.1 coordinate 322,570, forward strand.
TTTTTCATTCTCCGTTACTTAATTGTTAAACAATTAAAAAAAATAAGTACTTTTCTTCCTGCTAGTCTTCTTTCGGAATATAATTAAAAGTAGTTGCCATATGAAAGAAATTATACAACGAGTTGCAGAATATACTATAGTTTATTGTGTAATTTTAATTGCGTCTAAAGTCTGGTATCGCTGAATTCAAACAATTGACTGAATTAGTCTAATTAAAAGTTGTAATAATTTTAGTTTATTATTAAAATAATTAAACACTTTTCCGAAATTACGGTAACTGGATTTATTAAAGTTATTGTATGTATTTACTACAACTATTTTAGACAGCTGGTCGTGCAAGCAATATGTCAGTTTACGTACTAATTATACGGTTGTAAGGTATTTTCTCCCTCCCTTTCGGTCTGCCTTCGTGGTGTAATTGGAAGCATGCTTGATGCGTGTTCCAGGCTTCGAATCCAGACGAGAGCACTATACTTTTCTTCCAATTTCAATTTAATGACTCTACGCAGAAAAGCGAACTTATTTTGTAAAGTAATTTATTTATCGCTAGTGATTTAATGCGAGATCTTGCGCTGCTTGTTTTAACTTAAGTAATCTGTATCTATCTACACACTTCCCCAAGTGCTATGGAAAATTCTGATAAGACCCTTATTGTTTATATTTTAAAAAATAACTACGTATTTGTGTCAATGTGCACCATCAAAAAATAAAATTTATCGAATCTATATTACATTCGATAAGTATATATATATATACGTATGTAAGTAAACAAAGTAATTGTTAGTAATAAATTGCCTTATACTTGTGCTAACGCAGCTAAGTAATAAAATAATAATTTATTTACTAGTATATTATTGAATATATTATCTCCTCCAAAATAAAGTAGTTAAGTTAGAATTCTTTTGTAAAAAATTTACTGATTAGCATTAAATTAGGTAATACCACAGCGTAGAGAAAATCGAAAAATTTAAAACTTTAAAAACGAAAGTGCAACCAACAAGTTAAGTAATTATCGCTTTTCATCGGAAATTAGCTTGTTTCCGATCAATAGCGATAATTCATAGCGTTTGATTGAAATTAGGTGACTTTTCAAGGGAAACAAACTAATTTCCGATCAATTAACTATAATTAATGGCTGCAAAAGTGTTTCATCTTTTTCTCAAGTAAGAATCAAGACTAAAAAAGCAGTTCAGTAAGACAGAGTTTAAAATTATACAAACTGCTGATTTAGAACTAGTAAAAATAGTACAGAGAAATTAATTGGTCGATGTGTTTTACTTGAACTAACAATCTGAGAATCGAACTTATAATTAAATTAGAGAAAGCTGAATATTCTGATAATTAGAGTAAGTTTAATATCCTTACTTGAGAAAATTTCTCCCCGACACTGTTTATTTGTTTCAAGTTTAAACTGTCTATTACTGATTAATAACTAAACTATTTAAAAGGAGTAAATGGGTCCTTTATTATTAATGACTAGCTGAACCCCTAAAATTACGTGAAGCTGGGCTCATTAAAATCATTATATAATTTTATCGTTTTTTATAATAATTTTTTTACTTGACTGGCCGCAAAGCGACTGCTATATAAAATTAATGCTAGAAGAAGCAAATCGCGTTTTCTTCATTCTTTCGTGTTCGCATAGTTTCCTGCAGTATAAATAAAGGTTCATTTGCGATCATTGAAGGAAATCTGATATTTTTTACTCTCATTTAATGAAAATGTTAGATTAGTTTCTGAATTTAAGTTATCAATCAGAAAATTATCAATCAGTCGCATGGTACATAAATCCGGATTGGCCTATGGATGAAAAAAAATTCTTACTCAAAATTTAGATTTATCTTATTCTGCTTTCAGTTCAGAATTGTAAAATTCTTTCACTCGCTCCCCTGCAAAAAAAAAAAAAAGTTCCGCTACTGTGAAATTATGACCACAGCAGTTTTCAAGCCTCGAAGGCGAGTGAGGAGTAATCTGTGGCATAACTAAGGATTTTCTCGCCCTGGAGCAAAGAGAACATCCGCTCTTAGTTATTTGCAACTGAATCCAATCGCATACCAGTTTTGTGAAAGTTATTCTACTTGTGGAGGAGCCCTATTGTCGGTGAGATTTTATAACCAACAAAAACCAGAGGTTTGAAAAACCACTTTTCCTCCTCCTCCTCCTTCTTCTTCTTCATTCCAGGCAATATCCAGGCTGAAGAAAGCAAAAGCAGAAATAGTGGGAAAAAAAAGAAAGAGGAAAAGGCAGCCACCACTAAAGGGGAGAAAAATGATTCTCCCGATTTTCTCTCACCGACACCCCCTCTATATCCAGCACGCACACTTCTCTCCAATGCACAGAGAAAAGGCTAAGAAGAGAAAGAGAAGATTTTTCTCGACTGTGGCCAGAAAAAGAAATCTTCGTTCCGAGAGATTTCTTGATATATGAATCTTCGTCTTCGCAAGAGAGCAAAAGAGACGTCTTCCCGCCGAGAAAATGGCGGTGCGGAGGAGGGCGGGGTGGATGGGGGTGTGCGGATAAAAGGCGGATGACGCGGAGAAGAAAGATGAAAGTCCTCGGCTCATCAGGTAATGATGTGGGGACCACTCCCTCATCAGTCATGCAGATAAGACCCCACCCACCCTAGGCCCGCCTCTTCCCCCAGTATGAATTCCTCCAAAATGGCGGATAACATTAGTCACAGAGAGAGAGAGCGAACCCTTATCCGACATCTTAATTATACCGAAAGGGCGAATTTAATGGAGGAAGCAAGGCGTGAAGAATTGGTTTCGAGGTCTGAAAGCAGTCTAGAACTGTCTCTCACCCAAATGAAAATGGAATTTTCGGACGCTCTCATATTGATACTCTGCGCAATGACTGGAGGATTTTTCCTGCGTTGCTATGTATTTCTCACACAATGCGAATAGAGTATTTTTCAATTTTTTTCCTCACAAAATTTTTTAAATTTTTAATTTCCACAACAGCCACCGTATCTCTTTAAAGAATTTTTAAATTTGTGCAAAATACTGTACTGAAATCATTCCTGTTACCATACATAAATGTCAAATATTCTATTATAGTGAGCATTTTTTTAAGCTGAATTGTTTTTGTGCCTTCTAAGCGAACTCGGTCAAAAGTATTAGGCACCCTATAATAATGCACTCCTTTCGAAATAATTTTGAAATAAATGTAAGCTAAAATCTTTTTCGTTGAATATATATTCGGTATATTCATATTTCATTGACTACTCATTCATAATTTTAATATTGGGTGTTTCTATTTTTAACAATAATCGTTCACGATACTCTTCCACATTTATGCTCTTTCCAACTTGCTCAAAAGCATTTTTAAAAGAAAATTTACGTATTACTTTATATTGGAATAGCTTAAAAGACTCGACAAATGTTCCATCGTTTAAGGTCTGGGGACTGTAGTGGCCAGTCTTAATAGTATGGTGAAGAATTCACTGAGTTGAAGTCAACTATTTATGGCGTTAGCTCACTGAAATTCGACGATATCCGTGTTTGTATCACAAAATAATTTACAAAAGAACGGTTCTAAAGTCGTTTCAAGAACACTGGTGTACTTTTACTATTCATGTGACTTCACAAATGTACATTTTGCCTACTCCACTGACCACTGGACATCTCCAGATTATAATGCTGGTTCTTCCCTGTTTCACAGTCGGAACTACACCCTTCACCTTTCTTTCCTCTCACATTAGATACGTCGGGTGTACCAAACATTTAAAACTCAAGGGGAAAACTGAACGTTTTTTAAGAGATCAAAATCACTTCGGATGCATTTTAAAGGTTATTTTTGTGTGACGTAGAAGCAAAATCAAACTTACCTGAAAATGGGATTCATCAGAAAAAAAGAATATGGAATCATTCTTAATTATTAATGCTCTACTTTTCTGACAGCCAGCCGGTTTGGCAACCTAACTTAGCAATCTTTTAAGTCTAGCGTGGCCACTTTTCTAGCTTGGCAACCGTTCACGTTAGCTGCTACAAGTTCTCCTTCTCAGAGTTGGTTCACAACTTTACAGCAATCCCACAAGAAATATTTCTTCCATTACTTACTAATTTTCGAATCAATGTTCAATCATCATGTTTCAGTGCCACTTTTTCTCGTTCAGTTCTTTTTTCGTATTCAAGTGGAAACCTGTTTTCCTAAAATATTTTAAAGTGCCCGTTAACATTTAAGACTTTTGGCAATCTTAACTTGATATATTTTCTGATTACTTAAAGATTTGATATGGTTGCTGAACATTAAGCTCTTTACGTTTTGGAAACCCGTGTGAAAACTACTGTTATTTTCAAGATTATCAACTAACTAACGCAATATGAACGTGAACTAAAACAAAGTGGCTTAACAATTTTAGAACAGTTCGTTTATTTTTTAAAGAAAGCAATAAAACCGAATTAAAAGTTATACGGTTGCTTTGGTATTTTACAAATTGGAATAACTTTGAAAAGAAATTCATAATTATACTCAGATAAATATTTTCGTATCTGTTTGCTACTTTTAAAGTTATCTTGACAAAATGTGACTGTCTAATACTTTTATCAAGGCTGTATTTGTCGAGGTATAACTTCTTAAAATACAGTCACTGCTCAATTTACTCACATTAAAAATTTATGTGGATAATTGTTGAAAGATGCAGATTTAACGTAAAAGAAAAGAAAGATTTAAAACTGTTTTGGATTCTGTAGAGAAATTAATTCGTAAACTTTGTTAACACAGTAAAAACTGCGCTCCCAAATTATCTCCATAATAATTTCTCGGATATCCAGTTATTACTCCATAGTGTAATTTGCCAAAGCTGGTTGTCGGACTTAGAGGCGAATTTGTGTTTTTTAAAATTTTAATATTTTTATCAATCCGTAATTGACTCTGTCTTCTACAAAGTGTTTACTCTTTGTAACATGTTTTGTAGACTCTGTTTTATTTTGCTACGAAGAGGAAAAATTTGTTGCGTAAAGCAAGATAGAAGAAAAAATTTGCTCGATTTTTGTTTCCCTTGCTGTTCTATATGCTTAGTCAAAATGCCCTGTAGGTGGGGGGGGGGGGGGGAATCAGTCCACTGGAAAAGTTATAACTATGGACTTCTGAAAAAGATTATAATATTGTATACTTCTGTGAACTGTAAAATTAAAATGACATTGGCAAACGACAAAAGAAAATAAAGATTGACTCACAAATAAAGGAATCAGAGTTGTTCTTTGTTGGAAGGTAACTTCAGGAGAATGTTTGACGGATTTGATATAAAATTGTAGCAGCAATTTTTTTAAAATAGAATAGCTCTGCTTGTGGTGGATTACTTATAAATTTGTGCTTTCAAATTCTAAATAAAATTATTAATGTTGCAGAGTTCACGTTTGAGTTTCTAACCAGCAACTTAATGTTAAGTTTCTGCTCTTTCTCTCTTATTTCCATTTTCCTTATAAGGTATTTCTCCCGCCTTCTTGGCATGCCTTCGTGGTGTAGTGGTCTGCATGCTCGACGCGTAACCTAGAGGTCCGTGGGTCGATTCCCGGTGAAGGTGCTGCTCATTTTTCATCACTCCTGCTTCCGAAATAACCTAATGTCTCTCCATCCAGCCAGAATGTAAATTTCTAGCTCCCATGATATTCAAATGAGATCGAAAGAAGAAACTATTTAAAGGGTGATTTTAGAAGGTAGAATCAAAACATGTTCGCCTGCTTGAAGGCCACATTGCGAATTTGATTCTATTGCGAATAGTATTCTGCAGCGTTGAGTTATTCTTACCATTAGGCTTGTTACGCCGACCTCAGGTTAGAGCCAGCTTACCCATTATTCCAATTTTGAAGCCGTTAGAGCAACTTTCTTTCTTAGTTTTAGTAATCTGTTATTTAAGCCGCAGTTTTTTTATTTCAGCCATAACTGTTCTGTAAGCACGAGTTGGTGCCATCTGTTAACCTTTGAGTCAATAAAAGGGTCCTTAAAACCCTTTCCCTGCCTCTGTGGTACTTGCAAGACATAGTGAATATTTACGTATAGTAATTTAGAGTTTTGGTTCAAGAAGACCAGACATTTTATATTACCTACTAAAGAGACCAGACTCTACGATGTTATCGAAGATGGACTTGCATTAATAAGAACCTTGTTTTCATTTTATTTCAATAAAGAGCCCGAAGCCGAATTACATAACAGTATGGAATAAAAAGAAACACGAAATCTATTTAAATTCTTAAAAAAATGTTCATTTGAGAAGAACAATGAATTTATGTCCTCAATAAATCTTCTTCCATTATTAATGAGCCACTGCTACAGATGTAGAATCCTTTGAACGCCATCAGTAAATGACCTCTTGGTTATTTTTGGCAGCGCACACATCTCGAAGGAGAATTTCTTCCTTTCCTGCGGCTTCTCGCCGCATTTTGGGGAAGAAACAGATGTCGTGTGTCCATGTAAGGAAAATGTAGCACATGTGCTATAATCTTCAACTGCCAGCATCTAATAAACTGTCAACAGGAGCGCCAGTATAAAACCTGGTATTTTCATGCAAGACAATCAAACAGGCTTGTTTACAAATTTCGCCATTTCTGCAAAACACATAGAAGATGCGGTTCGAAGAACAGTTGATAGCAATCTACTTTATTCATGGGCTTCTGAGGAACTTTTTGATAAAATATCGTGCACTCATTCCAATGTTTTTGCTGCAAATATTTTTGCAGGATAGAAGATGGGTGTTGAGGTGCCCTGGATTTGCCTTCCATTTCATTCATTCCCGCGTTCCCACCTTTTTCGAAGCGATAATCTGAAAGAATTCACAAGCTTATGTTTTGTAATATTCTAAACGTTTTAAGTATTATAAATATTCTTTTATAAAATTCTCTTCTAAGGCCATATACAGCTAACTAAAGAACAAAGCATGAAAACTTTGAGTAGTATAAGAAATCAGTTTCATATTACATAATGTTAAAGTAAGTGATCGTAATTTTGTTATCAAACAGTTCACAAGGAATTTTAATAAAAATTTTTTTCATCCACAGTAATTAATAAATGGAATATAAACAAAAGAATGGCAGATCAATAAGTCATACAAACTATCCGAGACTACTGTAAGGTTTCGTTTCAAACTCTGTCAGTTTTACTCAAATGATTTATTATTGACATAAATAAAATTTATGTCAGTAAGACAAATAAAAAAATTTAAAAATTTTAAGATGCAAATAAAATTTTAAATATATTAATTTGAACCTCTAAGTTGTTTTACTAGCCAAGAAATAAGTAAAGTTAGAACCAAGACTAAGAAGTAAAATTTTCGCGGATAAAAGCTTAGAATTAACGGACAAGTGATAGTGTGAATAAAATCCATTTGTACACAATGTTCCCCGAATAACATAAAGTATAGATAGGTTTTTATTGGTAATATTTCCATTATTTGGAAATATGATAACTGAAATTTTAAAAGACGACATTCGTATCTTGAGTTCATAGTCACACTCATTCGAACACCAGGGTCCTTTCTTTAACGGAAATTAAAATATTTCCTAAGCAGAATTTTGGAAAGTAGCTAGTTCACCTCCTTGTTCCATATTATGAGTTTACTTAGTGCATTTCAGTCCCCATTTCCGGCTCATTGCAGCTGATTTAAGAGAAAAGAAAGGTGCACCTGTCCACATGAAAGACGCGTCAGCTGCTTTCTAAGAAAACTATAACTTATCCCTCGTTTAACTCTTTTGTGCTTCTTTGGAATGACTGGTATGGGCGTTCATGAAAGCTTTCGTATGAAACACACTGCAGAACTTACGTTGAAATAAGGTGGCCAATCAATTTTCAGCAGAAAAAGGACGAAATGTAGCTCCTGTTATGCATTCTTTTTCATGCATCTCTATAATTAAGTAATGAAGAATCTGTATATATGTATTAATGTTTTATCTTTTCGTACTGAGAAAATGGCAGTGCCTGCTGCCACCAATACACGTAATCCTAGCCCCTCCCGAACATGTACTCTTTCGAAATTTGAACTTTGTTTTTGTTTTATTTCATATTGTGTAAGTATTTTATAAATTCTTAACTAACAAACTCAGAGATTTAAAAAAAAATGCATTGCTGATGCTCAAAACAAAACCTTTTTATCTTTGGCCAGCTAGTGTATTACCATTTAGAAAATTGTATTCGGCAAAGCGTGAGATATTCAAATTTCTGTTTAATCCTGATTAACAAACTAAGGGATTTAAAAGCAATGAGCCTAGTTCTTAATAGCATTTTTTTAAAGCTTTTAATCTGATCGATTTAAATAAACAATCATTTCAGTCATGATATGTCTAATAAAAAACATTAAATATTTTTATGAAATGACACAATCTGGACTCATTTTTGTAATAACTATTTAAGATGACTAGGAGATAGTTAGTTCAATTTATAAAATGAAAATGCTTTTATTAACCATACCTCTAATTTCAATGTTTGAAACGTTAAGTCTCTTTCTTAACGAATGTAGCTCATCTAGCTTAAACGTGCCATAACGTAAAGACTGGTAACTTTATTTCTTACGAAAGGGAGGAGGCGATTTCATTGAGCAACTCCAAAGTATTCTGGGCTAAAAACCTAAAAAACATATTGCCATTTGGAAATTTCAGATTACAGAGAAGAAGTTATCTTTAAAAAGTGTAAAAGGGTTATATGTAAAAAGCCATATGCTATTAGAAAAATCTTTAATAAATAAACCCCTCCCCCCAAAAAAGTCCGTAACAATTATTATTTAGATATACTGTATCATGAATTAAATATGTTTTATTTAAATCCATCACATTAGACTGTTAACCAAAATATATCTAGAACGACATTTATTTTTAACTCCTTTAGTCTGGTGATCATTCATGAACAGGTGGATTACATATGGAAGTTAATTATCTTGCACTTTGGCAACGTACTCACACGTTGAAAATAAAAGTATTTTATTTTTGGCATTTGGAACATATTTCTTTTAAGTCCACGAGTTTGTTAATTATATCTAAAAAATAAATAGCTTACGCTTTCTCGAGTAACAACATGTTACTTTTAAATCGGTGAGTATGTTAGACAAAATTCCATTAAGTTTTCAGAAATTACGAAATAAATCAAAAACAAATTTAAAATTCGATATTCGAGGTACACATGCGATGTAATACTCAAATATAACGATTTCAGAGGACGCGCATGTCACAGACGTCTGCAGCGCTTTATACAATCCGTATATAAAAGGAGGTTGTATTGCCGATTTGAATCATGTATATGTATGGATGATGCTATTTTAAATCTTTTAACTACGCAAATATGGAATTTTCTGTATAACAGTCTGAAATGTTACTCAGCTAATGCGGTGTCTTCAGACTGCACACGTGACAGTTGATCATACTCCTTATCCAGCTACCAAACTGTCCTGAACCCAGTGGGCCGCACTCACCCCAACTGAAGCGCCCTTCAATGGCCCACCATGCTCTGACAGCCGGAACGTAGCATGGATCATTCTTACTAATCACGGCAGTTGCAGTCGTTTTGAATGACTTGAGTTGTTCTTTCGTGAGATTTCGTAATAGAAAAGTAAGAGTATCTTTCGAGCAAATTTCTGAGTTCGTTCTTTCATTCTGAGGCGCAGAATCGTTGCACGCAGAGATTGCGGATTATCCTTTCCGGAAATCGGACCATCGTGTCGGACGTAGCCAAGCAACAGCCATGCGAATATGGAATCGATGAATGCAAATGGCTGACAAAAGCCATTGCAACCGCCTAGTAGGACCATTCCGCGGGAAGAATGGCATATTGTCCTCCTGGCACTATGAAGCGCACTACCACATCCGTAACCATATCACAACGAATGCAGTCTGGAACACAACAATCGGTGTCTGCACGGACAATTCGACGTCGTTTACAGACCAGTGGATTGTCAGCTGGGAGTTCATTGTTTCGCTTACCTTTAAGCCTTATGCATTTGCATTTGTAGTGGTGCAGCAAAACGCGGAGAGGGTCTTCCGAATAGCATCACGTTGTGTTTTCGAAGGCTGTATTTCAAACCAATTAACATTGATACTATGTGGAATCACTGAAATGTATTTGGCTTTGATATCTTTTGTCCTTCTTCCTACTGCATTTTGGATGGCCAGCACTACATTGTTTACATACAGACGTTCTGTACGTACATACAGACACTACATTGTTTAAGAATAGAATAACATTTCTATTGTTACGTGCGTAGGGGTTCTTAATAGATTGAATGCACAGAAAAACTATGATAGCTTGATGAAATTTATTTTTCAAAAAACACTTTCCCGTTGTGGAACTTTTTACACGAAAGTAATCGCACAGCTCTTCTCAGTATGACAAAGCACGATCAATAGTTACCACTTCAAACTATTGAGAACGTTGAATATAACGCAATACAAAATGCCTCAAATGCGTAGCACAGTAATTTCTCAATATACTCTCAATACTCTGAGCTTGAACTCTGAACTCTGAAATAAACTGAAATCTTATGCTCTCTTCGGTCCGATATAGAACCCCGCCCCTCCATCCGCCGAAAAATTTAATAATTATTATTTGGAGGATTTCGATTACATTTTAGCTTCTAACAAATAAGTGTGCAGGACAACAAGTACAGAAATAAATAAGCAATTATAAGCAAGTAGGAACAACCATACGGGTGAGGTGTCAAAGTTCCAGTACTGTCCGAGACAAAGTGCGCCACGTCAAATACGGCAGAAGAGTCAGCGCGAGTAAATACGTGAGTAGGGATAATAGTCAACGCATGCAAGATCATCAAATTCACAAACATCAACAAAATGCAAAACGCGAAGAGTCAACTCTCGTAGTGCAACGCAATTTAAAAAGAAGAAAGAAAGGCCCATTTCCAGGCATTCCAGTGAATGTGAGATTGTATTGGGTTGAAACATAAGTAATGGCCGTTTACGTTCTGTTTAAAATTACGCGGTAAAAATAAAATGTATTGGCATCATGTTTTGTGTTATTCGAAAGAGAATCTTTCCCTCTACAAGATGGCGGTTTTTTTTTTCCCTCTGAGCTGATTTTTGTTATTTTTTAGATCATTGACCTGTAGTGTTAAGTCGACAAAAATAAGCATTTTCGACACCTTCTTCTTTTTGCGTTGAACCGAGGCGCCAATGCAGTAGAAGCTGCCCGAGAGATTTGTGAAGTGTATGGAGAAGGTGCAATGCCTGAACGAACTGCAAGAAATTGGTTTGCCAAATTCAAAAATGGAAACTTCGACCTTGAAGGCGCTGCTCGTTCCGGACGACCAAATGAGTTTGATGAAGAGCTTTTAAATCAACTTCTGCACTAAGACGCGTGTCAAACCAGAAAACGAGCCGAACGAATGGATTGTAGCCAAACGACTGTAGTTCGACATCATGGGTCTATGGAGAAAGTCTAAAAATTCGGATATTATTGACTAATTTATTGTTTTTGTTTTGTTAAAATAGAAATTTTTAAATTAAAAAAAGGCCATTACTTATGTTTCAACCCAATACGTTCGGCATGGCTACAAGAAAGCATGAGGACGCCTTAACAGGCAGTGATTGGCAAACAATTTACAGGCAATGATTGGTAAAATGATTGGCAAGCTTGAGAAGGGGCGTAGTTCGACTTCTGTCGCCCAAGAATTTGGAACTGATAAAAGTATTGTTTCGTGATATTTGAAAGCCTTCCAAACGACAGATACAGCTGTAAAAAAGGTTGTTGATGGTCGGCCAAGGAAAATAATGGTGACTGATAACTGATACATCGTACTGCAGGCAAAAAGTGTTAGAAACCGGACAATGGGCACTTCGCTCAACACGTCCGCATGTCAGGTGACAGGTGAGAGCAGGTCCGGACACCCGGGCGGCTTGCATTCCGGATCCCACAACTATCTAGAGCTACACTCCGAAATGGATCATTGCATTCAAACTCTTGAACATTACTCTTGACAATTCGACATAGGCACTGAAAAATGTAATTACTTATATAAGACATAACATGATTATGTAGTACATAACTCGGTTATATAAAACATAGTTTTTGATATAACGGGCTTAAATAAAGAGCAAAATGACATACTACAAACAAATTACACAATTACACACAGAAATACACGTTGTTCACTTTATGCTGTACTTTATGCTGTAAAATACAGCCCAAACTAATTTTGATTAAATAATGTTATGCTAAACGTTCACGGTTGCATAAATTTTACTGTATTCTGAAAACATACCAAAAATAACTTTTTAATTAAACATTTTCCTCTTCACATTGCGCGTTAACACACTGCTATACAAAAAACGCTCAATACACTATAATTTTTATAATACATATCACACTGAACATTGCACTATATTTAAAACACGTTAGAAAACTCATTTCTACATACGATACACTGTGAGTATCAGCTACATATTACACTGAACATTACTCTTCATTGTATAACATAGACACTGGTAATAACTCTTGATTATATACAACATAATTCTGAATACAGAGAGCTTCAACAAATTGTTAAAAATACACTTTGCTACAACATGCAGAATGCTACAAAATGCAGTTGTTACTTATTGCTGTGAATATAACATACAAAGTACAGGTGTCTTGTTTGGCAATCCACATAATTCTATACATGAAGCACAATATATTTCGTACAGAACGTATTCGTAATTGCTTTGCTCATATCTTTCATCACGTTGCTCTACATACACTAGATACATTACATGCCGTACTTGCCATATATACATTACATTCTGTGCTTTTGAATACATTAAATTGTAGTACTACAATCATAGTTGCTGTGCTCCCTGCGACTCAAAGCTAGCTCTACATGCTACGGGTACTTACGAATCTTACGAAGGACTATACATAATGAGCTCTACAATACACTATTTTCAATACGCCTTAGAATACGCCTTGCAGAAGCCACTGGAAATCAGTGTACGTTAATGCTCTAAATCTCTGCGAATTGAAGTCGGTACACTATTATTGTGGATTATATTACTTCCGCATGGCAACTAAACGACAGGTATCCCTGTAGACGACTTCGCCTATTTGCCAGTCGTTCTGAACACTGCATACCATCAACAGCAGCCCGTCGGCGGTACGTGGAATACAAAACACAAAGACTGAGCACCTCATGAATGGAGTCGAGTCCTCTTTACCGATGAGAATCGTTTCAGTTTGACAAACGATTCTCTGCGCCAGTTGATATGGAGAGGGGTGAAGACACGCTTCCATGCCACGCTCTCAGAAAGTAGAAATAACCTCAGAATGATAGCGGACAGCGTGCTACCCTTATTTAAATCTTACTGAACATGTATGGGATACTTTAGGGAAACGCCTTGCAGCATGATCTTCCTCTCCGGAGACAAGTGAAAGAGATGCTTCTTGAAGAGTGGGAACCCTTATCTTAAGGACTGTTAGATAATCTGGTGCTAAGTATCGACAGACGGTGCAAAGTTAGGAGAGGTTATGTCCCTTAGTAAGGTTCTTTGGTGCTTTGTTATTCCTCTTGAGCAGACGGTTTTTATAGCCAATGCCATTCTGTCGGTACAGCCTTTTTCTGTTTTTTCCTTACGGTATGCGCCCTATTCATTTTTCTGCTACAGTGCTTTTCTCATCCAATGAATACTAGATTGTGTCTCTTGAGTATGAATTTCATATCTCCCAGCTGAGTTTCTGCTGAATTACGACCAAAGTAAATAAGAAAAAAATTGCTCAAGTTTTTCAGGCTAGTGCATACGTGTTGTCTGATATTATGGGAAAAAGGCGTCACCTGGAGCTACCAAAATTTGAAAGCACACAGTTCTCTCTCTACCCGAAGATGAGCATCTTAAGCTCAAATTTTGAATTTTGAAATTAGTTTAATTTTTTCGAACGTACTTTCCTTTTGTCCTTATTTTGGGCCAATTTACTGAAATTTTGATTATAAACTCAACGATTTAAAACCTTTATGTCGTTACTTTGCAAAACGTAAGGTAGTTAAGTTTCAAATTTAAACAGAAATCCAGCGATGTTGAAGAAATGCGTTGCTGGTCTTTCGAATGTAATCATTGGAAACTCAAGGGATTTAAGAGATGTCTATTGCTGTTGTACGAAATAAAATATTTTTGTTTCCCACTCTGCCTTCCTCCAAAACCTAAGATACAAACAAATATTTTCTTTTAAATTTAATCTACCTGTTATTAATTAACAAACCAAGAAATTTAAAAGCAATAAGTTCGGATTCATTTCAGTTATTATTAATTTGCGGGCCCATGCAATTACGTTATCTGGATTCAATAAAATCCTTACAAATATTTTCTTTTTTATAGTAAGTATTTTAGGCGACTGGCCGCACGAGCGATTAGTTATATTAGATAACTAACGATGAACGCGTAAAATGCCAAACACAGAAGCATGGCCAGAAGATGTCGACAGAAGCTCCGACTATAAACAGGCATTTAAAAGCGCTCCATCCATTTGGATAGACATTTCAAAGCTATATGACAACACTTAACTCTCCCAACACCCTCGCTACAATTCTTTGAACAGTAATATCACCCCCCCCCAGTGAGTCACTGACAGCGATTTGGACCGCGCGCTCTCTCTCTTCACGTCTATCTGATCGAACAGTTCATCGGGATAAACACGGACCTATTATCTTCAATGGTTAAGCCGTTTAAAGGAGAGGTTTTAATCGGGTGGTATCGGCCGCTCAATTGGAGATTGGGTGGGAGGGCGAAAGGGAATGCAGAAGGGGGGTGGACAAAGATTCCACACTCCCATTCCTCTTCCGAGTTGCTATAAAATTTCGTTATTAAGTAGCAGTCAGCACTGCTGCTGATGTGAATAACATGATATCTTAACGAGATATTAATAGCACGTATATCAAGAGAAAACAAAATATTATGCGTCAATTATGTGTAATAATTAAATAAAATTATAGATTTTCATATTCAAAATATGTTATAAAAGTTAAATGTATTCTGCGCATGCGTTGCAAAATATGAATACGGAGCTTGAAAAAACTGCAGTTTATTTGCATTAAAATATCATTGTCTAGACACTTATTCTCACTGAGGTATAAATATATGTAGGATGTCTCAAAAGCAAAATTGACTATCGTTTGAGCATTAATCTATTTGTTCCGGCACAAATAATTAACCAAACGATATAATATAACATTATATCTCAATTTTTTCAATTGACACTTTTTACTAAAAAAGTGCTTACGCATATACAGAACTTTGCAAAATATAGGCTTCGTAAGTAATAAAAGTCTATATAAAATTTAAATATATATTATTCATTATTTATCACATACATAAGGTTTTATTATAGGTATTTTCTTTATACAGGTTGTAAGACCCACTGGTCTGATGTGACAGCTGAAATACGTGTAGAAACCACACAGGAGAAGAGGAAAAAGAATCCTTTATTAACTCTTTCGAAATTCGTAATGCGTCATGGAGGTAGGAAGTAAAATCTTTCTTACCGCCATGCAATGCGTCGACTCCATGCAATGCGTCGACATACTACACTTCACTTGGGCGATAACTCAAATAACAAGAACTAAACTAAAAATTCGAAGATAGTAACAAGTAGTAGAATTACTCTACAGGGCTCAGATAATCCTGTTTCCTAAAACCGCGTCGAATATCTAGTGGTAGCAAAGTAATAACTGTTACGCCACGTTAAAAACAGAAGCTCGAGCTGCAAAAATACAAAGCTCACCCAAACTCTCTAACTTTCCCATCTAGAACTCAGTATTTAAACCTTTCCTCTTCAAAGTAGAATTTGCATTACTCCACGCGCGCTACCAAATTTAAATATTCTGGCATTGACAATTAGGGGAAATGAAGGCTTATAGGAAAGTAAGTATAAAATTAAATTTAACGCTTTACTTAAAATAAATATAAATCGCTACAAGGTACAAAGAAAATTTTATACAAAATTATTGATGTGGTTCTGTCATAGCAGTCAAGATTATCAGTTCTTTTAATGTAAATTTCATGTTTGATAAAGCTTCATATAGCGAAAAGTCTAGTGGAACAAGATCAGGACTTCCAATGGATTATGGGATAAGTCCATTTAAGTCTAAAAATAGACGATTTTAATTCATCGTACAACTATTGGCAAGTTTTTTTCTGACAGTCGTAGAGCCATCCAATATCTTTCAAAATGGCGAAGAGTTGGTGATAGGGCCGGAATCGCAATTCTTAGCAAACTGAAGCAGGTCTCGTCACTCTGTGAAGTGCATCTTCAGTGGATTCCTTTCCATGTTGACATATGGGGGAATGAAATGGCAGACATTTTGGCGAAGGTGGGTTCTGAAGAACCATCACCAGTTACCAGTTCACTGACATATCTTGAACTGTATTCCATTAGAAGACATGCAGACAGGCAAATGTGGCTCTTTCTCCTGAATCCCTGGTATCAAGCTGATTGTCCTGGAAGATCCCTTGCTATTGATCGCGATAGATGTGTTCAGACAACACTTTCCCGATTCTTCAGTGGACACCTGAAAGGACTTACTTTCGAGAGAGGTCTCAGGATGCACCCAGTTTGTTCTAAATGTCAAAATGCACCGGCATCACCGGCACCTATCCTCGAGTGCCTGGAGTTGTCTCTTAAGGACCTTTACAGAGCTCCCATGCTTGTTTTCGATTTTATGAAGGTGAATGGACTCGTGAACCTCGTCTAGTATATTCCTAGACATGGAGATTAGTAACAACAACAACTACTATTGGCAAAGTGTAATGATGCTGTGTCTTATCTAAACAAGATCCGCATCTTCAGTATCCATTTGCTCGATTCGAGAAAGCGAAAACGACTGTAGCGTGTTGAAGTACACACTGATATCAATATTAGTTAAAAAAATCTGAAAGCATTCAAATTTTAACGTGGCACCTGAGAATTTGTTACGGAATTTTATGCTCTCGATAAATGTCGCAGTCTAACAG
>KK122492.1:349244-376986 GCA_000611955.2 Stegodyphus mimosarum
TAATACCAACGTACAGAAAAACATTTTTATCTCCAGCGCGTGAGAGCGTGTACCGAAATTTCTAAAGATATGCAGAATTTAAAATTATTTTGCGATATTGCTGTTGAACTGAATTTTATGGTTTAAGTGCGAAGAACATGGTATTTAACAAATAAAGGTAACACACAAAATGTTAAATAAATGCCCCTTTGGACGTAATCTAAAATCTGAAACCTTTCAGATTTTTTTTATTATTATTATTTCTGTTGTGCAAACGATATTAATTATTCAAACTCTGAATTCTGAGTTTCCTTTATTTACACTCATGTCCATAAATTAAGGATAAAATAAATATATCAGCTGTAAAATCACTACACACATCTTCAAGAATCATATGCAAATTTCAGGAAGTAACCAGATGACACCGATGGTACGTCACAATGACAAGAGTGTAAGAGAGAGATATGTAAGGAATACAGGCAAAGAAGTAAAATTGTTCGCAGGCAATTTATAAGCATTTCATTGCAATAACCGAATAACTATAACACAAAGGACTCATTTGGATGATTTTTTACGTGGTAGAATTATCGGCCGTATGGAATGTGGGCATACCCAACTGGAATTATCAGACGAACTTGGAATTGCCCAGAGTGTCACCTCCAGGCTTTGGCAACAATTCCAAGATGATGGTGATGTGAGTAGACGTTACAGCACAGATCGCCCCAGAGTTACAACGCCGAATGAGGACCGGTATTTGGCAGTTACTGCCAAAAGAAACAGGCGGTGCACAGCCTCAGACCTGTCTCGTCAGCTCTCTTCAGCCACTGGTACGACAATTTCAAGGCAGACCGTGTACAGACGCTTAGGGCAGATTGGTCTATATGCTCGTAGACCTGTCAAATGCGTTCCACTTACTGCAACTCACTGTCGCCTGAGGTTAGCCAGGAGAAGAGAGCATGCATTGTGGACACCGCAACAGTGGGCTTGTGTGATGTTTTTCGACGAGTCCAGGTTTAGCTTGCAGTCTGATTCTCGCCGGACTTTCATATGGAGAGCTCCAGGTATCCGTTACCACCAAGAGAGCATCATTGAACGACACCGTTACGGTGGTGCAGGAGTGAAAAGTGATCGTTTGGGTTGGAATTATTCTGGGCTCCAGAACTCACCTGCATGTTCAAATTGGAACCAGGACAAGCCAAATCTATCGGGACGTCATTCTGGAACAACATGTACGTTTGTTTCGGGGCGCCATGGGCGCACAATTTGTGTTTATGGATGACAACGCTATCCTCACCGTGCAAACATCGTAAGCGAATGCCTTCAATCGGAGGATATCACCCGTATGGACTGGCCAGCATTCTCAACGGTCTTGAATCCAGTAGAGCACGTGTGGGATATGCTTGGCCGTTGAGTTGCAGCCCGTCAACCTCCTCCTACATGTCTACCGGAACTTCGGAGAGTATTGCTTTTTGAGTGCTTATCCCCAAAGATCAGATCGATAATTTGATACTCAGCATGCCTAGACGTTGTACGGACTGTATTGCATCGTCTGGAAGACATACAATGTATTAACAATCATACCAACCTTGCAATGTTGGTTTCTTGTAATTTTTTTTTAATTTGATAATTTGCTCCAGGGAGAAAAAATCTCTAATTTTTTTAATAATATCAAACATATAGCATCTTTTTTTGCTCTTTACCTTTTGTTTAATAAATAAGCTTTACAAATAAGTCAAATTTGTTTTGCTTCTAACTCTTCCTTTGCTGATTTTGCATTATCCTTAATTTATGGGCATGAGTGTAATTGAATTGCTATGTAAATTGCCTTTCAATGTATTCAGAAAAAAAAAATCTGGTGTGGACACCACATGACTTCTTTGTACAGACTATTAAATTATATAAATTTTTTGCTTTATTTCGTTTAAACTTATTTCCTCGAATTTCAAGAGAGATATATTTCTCATTCAATTAATTCAGTTCTCACTTCGCGGCAAGGCAAAAATGCATAAAAATTCAAAATATCTTCATTAAAAATTGTAAAATACAGAAAAACATAAAACACCAAATACATTTAAAAACAATTAGAGAAAAAAAATTTTTAACCATTAAAATTAGAGTTTCTACGTGTACTGCATGTTACAGCAGCATGGGGGCATTACGATGGGCAAAATTTTAACGTTCCGAGACTACTCGTTTTTTAGTTATGTGAGACACATATATATGTAGGTACGTACGTACAGACGTCAAAAAAAGTCTCTTCCTAATTCATTTTAAATCCGTTTTGGGAAAGGGAATCCTTTATTCTGTCCGTACGTATAGATGTCAGGCAAAAATATCGTTCAAATGGATTCAAGAGTGGTCAAAATGGATATATTTTCGTTGAAGTATGATACCCGAAATTCTTCGCGCTTGCAATACTTCCTTTACTTCGTACAAAGAAGTAAAAATGAGTGTGTTCTCACCATATATTCTTTTAATTTCTTAAAATTTATCCTAAAATATCTAATTTACCAGTAAATAAGGCAACATATAAAATGACTTAAAAAAAGGAAAGATTCGTTATAGTTCTGTTGTGTAAACAATATTAATTGCTCAATCCCGGAAATTTGAATTTGAATTTATTCCTAGAGTTCATTACATCGTGCTTAAGGCATCATGCTTCTGTCGGAAAATTAATTACTACTGGAAACCAGCATGTAATTTATTTACAGAAGTAAGTGATCGCATTTCTATTATCGAGCAACTAATCAAATGATGTCTTTCCAATAAGAATTCATGAAGTGTAAGTAGAAAAAAAAATTAATTTTAGGAAACTGTGTCTTAGCATTTTCGACTCATTAAAGGAGATAAGAGGAGGTGACGAGGAGAAAAATATGAAACACAGGAAGTATATATAAAAAGCAATGCTTTTCCAAAAATGAATTCAGTCATTAAATCTCAGAGAAGCGTAGCTTCGCATGAAAATGTCACTGTGATTTTGAGACCAGATGAATAGCGTCGTTTAAAATTCAATGAAGCGAGATCGTCTGCTGAATTTTGATGACCCATCGTGTCGTCTGACAGTTATCGGTTTCTTCCTTTCTTTCTTTTTTGCTTTCCTGCGTTCCTGCCTCCGTCCCTACCTCTCCTTCCTCCTAAATTATATTTCGATTTCTTCATCTGTGCATTCGGCAACCCAGTTTGTTTTTTGATAAATCGTCTGCTTCTGACGAAATGTTGTATTTATGAAAAGGTCCATCAAAAACGAATGCTTACTAGAAATAACTCAAAATGAAACGCTGTGCAAGTGATTATTCGCTGAAAAAATATACAATAAGGCCGTCAAACTGCACAACAAAACTGAAAGAATACTACAACTCGCTTCGTCAAATCTATAGTGTTCTTTTAACGAAAGTAAAGTCTGCCAAAGAATTTCTCATTCCTTGATAAATCGTCTGCTTCGAATGAACTGCTTTCTGTTGACGAAAGTACTCATCGAATGTGAATGTTCCTTAGAAATTACTCAAAGTTAAATGTTGTGTAGGTGATGACTCATTGAAGAAATGTGGAATAATTTAGTCAAATTTTTCAACAAAACTGAAGGATTACTACAGCACACTTCTTCAAAGTTATCCAGAATTTAAAGTAGCGTTCTTTCAGCCAAAGGATAATTGCCAAATGCATTTCTTACCTTTTTTAAAATACAATCTGCGATTTTAATTTATCAATAATTCTATCTGTTATAATTCTAACATAAGTCCTTTGTTTTTATTTTTTATTTCAAATCAGACAAAAACTAGAACGTTTAAATTAAGGTACTTGCAAAACAAAATATCGTCTGAAATTTTTGTTGACTTCAAAATTAAGAACGTTTAAAGTTAAAACGTTACGGGCTTTTATTCATAACTACTCTTAATCCACTGCTGAAGAAATATTCTGTAGAAACATTCGAAAAGCGTGTAGAGACATTATGTATTTTAGAAGCAGGAGATGTGAGCAACGCTTTCGCCGGGAACCGAATCATGGACCTCTCGGTTACGCGTGGAGCGTGCTGATCACTACACCACGAAGGCACGTGAAGAAGGAGGGAAAAATACCTTGTAAGGGTGAGGAAAAAGCGCGGCTACGTTGGGGGACTGGAATGTATAAAACAAACTGTTAAATTATTTGGACAAAAATCCAGAGTTAAAATTTAGTAAAAATCATAGTTTAAAGTAAGGTTTGCCTTACTTTTCTTAAAAACGTGAACAACATTATCAAAAAAATAAAATAAAATGAAAAAAGTGTAACAAATGTTTCCTAAAAAAGCACATATATATCTCGCATAAAATTTGTAAAATTTATTATTATTTTTATTGAATTCTATTTTAAAGAGTATCCTGTAAATATGGGGGAGTTACTCGTACATTTATGCATATCCGTGCATTATACAGGATTCAGGAGAAATATTTAATGAGAAGCAGAGTAAAAATTTTAGCTCCAGGTACTGAACAAAATCGAAATTGGAATGATTAAAAAAGTATGATATAAAGATTTAAATATATTGGTAAAAACAAGATAAAAATTAAAATTATTAATTCATCATAAAAGAAGATTTATCCCGTTATTTTTTAACCATTTCTTTTATATTTTGCCCAACAGAAGGCAACATAATTATGACCTTGATTATTCCTATTTATCTCTTTTAATCTGATCTAATTGATGTAATTATTTCCAAGAAAATGATCTAAAATGTTTTTGTTCCTTGGGAAAGAGGAATCGATAATAATTGTACTCGAAATGCACTCAATTTTTCAAAAACGAATATCGATCTAGGTTTGAAATTAGTACTTTGAACTTTAAGTTTAGTTCCATTTGCTCAGTTCCTTCCAGCTCTAATTACTTCCTTGTACGAAGTAAAAGAAGTATTGTAATCACAAAAAATTCCGGGTACCATATTTCAATGAAAATCTCCCTTTTGACCGCTATCGGATGCAACTTAACGATGTTTTTG
Source organism: Stegodyphus mimosarum (assembly GCA_000611955.2). NCBI lineage: Eukaryota > Metazoa > Arthropoda > Arachnida > Araneae > Eresidae > Stegodyphus > Stegodyphus mimosarum. Next base: position 354,196 of record KK122492.1, read on the forward strand.
CTCGGCATCCGTTCGTAAGGACAGAATAAAGGACTATTTTCCCCAAAATTATAGAACTGATTTAAAATGGCTTCTGAAGAGATTTTTTCGTAGCGTCTGTACGTACGTAGCCTGAGAACGTTGAAATTTTGTATATAAGACTGCTATAATATGTAATTGTGCACCTCCCTTTTTGGTTGCACCAAAAGTACATATATATATATATATTTTTTTGCTTCCATCTCTTAATACGTACATGCATTTCAGTCATTTCGTTTTTAAAATTATAAGGCAAGTTGGTTAATTTTTGCTTACTAGTTTGATTTTTAAATTTTTTTTTATTACAGTTTTTAACTTTAATTTTATGGATTATTACTTTTAATCTTCTTATGATTTTGTTGAAATTTGTTCTTGAATCTACTTTTGTTTTTACTTTTGTATTTGAAATATAAAGAGAGTGTAGGGGATAAGTCTTCTAAAGAAAGCGTCTCGTTTAGATTAATTGTGTTCTTAGTGAAAAAAATTTAATTTTAAAGATTATCTGCTTTTCAACAGGATTCTTTTGGTTTAGTGACTAATATCTATATTTTGAATGAGTATCAATTAGTGATTTGAATCTAGCAAATAATTTGACGCTTACTTGGAAGTAAGATGAAACACTCTCTCTTATTTTAGTTACTGTTAATTGATGGTAGATTGGTTTATCCCCTTGATAAGTCGATTAATCTGCTATCAATTACAATAACTGGTTTTTCAATACTTAAAAAGTTTACTTTTGATTTTGGCATTTTTGGGGTTGAGTTTTTCCTTAACTGTGTTTAAAGCAAGGAGGACTGAAAATTCTATAATTTTTTTAAATTCTGAAAAATACCTTTACAATATTTGTTTAAACTGAATTTCCATTGCTTGGAGATGTAATATGGAGAGTTTTTTTTTATGATTTATAGTGAATTATTGCTTTATTACTGTAGCTTTAGCGCAAGTCTTGGGCTTATTAATTTACTTTTAAATACTTTCATTATGAATATATATATATATACGGCGAGTTCAGTTATTTTTATTCTTATATGTTGGTAAATTGCGCATTTTTTGCTTTAAAAATGATTGAATTATGTTGTTCTCACTTCCGATTAAGGTTATTATGCCGTAACCGAAAGTTAACCCACATGCAATAATCGTAGAATTATCAACAGTTTAAAAGTTGTTTAAGTGTGGCTGAGCCTAATTCTTGTTTAATATAGCAGCTGTATTTGTTTACATCGAAACTTAGCAGAATAGTGGATTTGTTGCTAATCTCGTGAAACTAAGCCTCGCAACAACAAATATAACGCCTTCTTTTATTATTGCCAATTAAATCATGCTTAATCCAATCTGGAATTAGCATTTTAAGTTATTAAATTATCCCATGTATTGACTCAGCAAAGCGTCCACAACAAATTAAGTCAGTTTCTACGTCTTAATTTGTTTCTTCGGTGTCTTTATGCTGAGTGAGATCAAAAGTAAACTTTCAGTTTTGTGCATCGAAAAATCTGCATTCTTGCCCGCTGGGCGAATTGCTTGCTTTTGCGTAGAAACTCTAATTTTAATCGTAAAAGTTGTCCTTTAAATTGTTTTAACTTATTTATGTTTTATATTTTTCTATATGTTCAATTTTTAATAAAAATATTTTGAGGTTTTATTTATTTTTACCTAGTCACGAAGAACCGAATTCATTGAATGAAACGTATATTTCTAATGAAATTCGAGGAAATAAGTCTAATGGACATTTGTATTTCACATGTCATAAAAATAATTACAGTTTCAAGTCCTAAAGTCCCAATGTCCATGATATTGGACTGTCTGGTGCTGCCATCTATACAGCCAAACATCTATAAAGAAGTGGAATATTTCTTAAATTAGCGTTCGAAAATGGCTGCCAATAGAAGGAGGACAGTTGAAGGTAAGTGCGCTGTTTTAGATCATTTTTCTCATATTTTACTAAAGTATTTTGATACTAAAATAACTGATATTTGATATTAAATGTTAAAATGATAAATTTATGTTGTTTTTTCAGTACTTGCATGAATAATATTTAGACAATAGCTATGTTTTCATCCATGTCCATCCTATTGGACAGTGGGTCTTAGTCAGTTGATTACATTGTACTCACTAATTTTTGGTATACGGAAGTACAATATTTTTAATTTTGAACTAACGTCATAATATGCAAAAAAAAATAAAAGTTGATTGTTAATTCAGTTAGTAGGCTTTCCTGTGCTAATTAAGCATTTATAAAAATGTTTTAAAAAGGGTATGTTTTTATAAAATTTATTCATAATGGGCCTAAATTTTACAAATTAAATGCAAACATATAGTTATGATTTCAGTAATTCAGGTACATTCTATAATAACTTAGCTTACATATTATATTCTTTTGTTACAGTAAACTCTAAATTAATTAGTTTTACGTTTTTAATAATAATCGTTAACTAGTTAGTTGTATGAATTTCTAAATGTGTATGGAAATAAAACTTAATATTTTACTGTTTTAATTTTTATTCAATAGATAAAAACTTAAATTTTAAATACAAATTCTACATTTAATAATTTAAAAATATTTTGTGGTTTTTAATATAGTTGTACACTTTTGTTTTTGTTTTATTTGTATTAGAGATTTTTGGAAATCGACGGTATTTAGATGCTGAAAAAGATGCAGAAAAAATTTTGGAAGCCATAATGAATGGTGATGTGTCGGACATCGACATTAGTGATGAAGATGATGAAAAAGAAAACCTCCAAGAGCATAATATTTTAATATCTAATGAAATATTAGATCAGAGCAGTTCAAGTGAGAATGATGAGCCTTCTAATAGTGATGCAAAAGAAACTTCTGAGCAAGAAGCACAGGCAAAAACTGAAACAAATAGGCGCCAATTTTGGAAGAAAATTGAAAAGTAAATGCCATATTTAAATAGTTATAATTAAACATTTTTGTTGCAGTAAAATATTCTATTACATTATTTATTTTATTTTGCATGTTACAGATTCAATTGCCTAGAAGATGTCAATTGGGAGAGTAATGAATCAGCAGCTGATAGGCAGAACTGGACACCGCAGGAATATATTTCCCTCTTTTGGGATGATAAGTTTTTAATGGAAATGTGCAAATACACGAAGATGAAGTTTCATAAAGAAACAGGTAATGTTTTAAATATTTGTTTAAACGACATGAAAGCATATTTAGGAGCAACCCTGCTGATGTCATGCTTAGGTTATCCAAGAGTTCGAATGTATTGGCAAAAAACTACACATGTTCCAGCTATTGCTAACGCGATAACTAGAAACAAATATTTTCAAATTAGAAATCATTTGAAAGTACTTGATGATGCTCAAGTTACAGATGAACAAAAACAGAAAGATAAACTCTGGAAAGTAAGACCAATTATGGATCGTATAAGAAAAGGTTGCCTTACACTTCCTCGTAGTAAGAATCTTGCTATAGATGAGCAGATGATACCATTTACAGGTGTTTGTGCTGTAAAACAATATGTACCAGGGAAGCCGAATCCAGAAGGATTAAAGAATTTCGTTTTGGCAGCACCAAGTGGTTTAGTGTTAGATTTTGAAGTCTACCAAGGAAAAAATACATTATTTTCATCTGAAAAGGCCAAGAGCTTCGGTGTTGGTGGAGCAGCTGTAATGAGGTTAATAGAGACAGTAGCCAGAGGAACACATCTTTTTTTTGACAGATATTTTACTTCTATTCCATTAATAGATGAATTAAGGAAAAGAGAGATTGCATGTACGGGCACTATCATGAAATCAAGAGTCCCAAATGCTGTTCATCTTACAAATGATAAGATAATGTCAAAATTGGAAAGAGGTTCATTTGATATGTCAGTCCGTCAGGATGATGAAATATGTATCGTAAAATGGTATGATAAAAAGGCTGTATTGTTATGCTCATCCAAACTTGGAGTAGAACCACAAGATAATTGTAAACGTTGGTCAAAAAAGGACAGAAAATACATTGAAGTTCCAAGACCAGTAATAATAAAAGAGTATAATGCCAACATGGGTGGAATTGATCTGATTGATAGGATGATTAGCTACTATCGCATTAGGACACGCACAAAGAAATGGACGGTCAAAACAATCCTTCATTTCTTTGATCTCAGTGTTGTCAATGCATGGATTTTGATGAGACAGGATAAAAAAGCTAATATGGGTGGTAAGTCTATGCAATTTTTAGACTTTAAAACCATAATTTCAGAACAATTGCTGAGGCCATCTCAACTGACTGATTCTAGTGATGAAGAAACAGGCACTTGTAAACGCAAAAGACATGACTTGAGCATGGAGTCCACTCCTAATAATAAAAGACAAAAAATCAAACATCTTCCAAGAATGATGGACATTAATAATTCTGTGAGATGCAAGAATAAAGGATGTACAAAAAAAACTAAAGTAATGTGTATAAAATGTAATATGTATTTTTGTCTTACAGTGCAAAATAATTGTTTTGCAGAAGTACATACATAGATTTTGTGAATAAATATTTAAATGATCCAAGTTCACTTAAATTTATTTCGTGCGTATAATAATATGTCCAAAAATTATAATATTTTTTATAAATTATAAAATAAATTCAATTTTTAACACTTAAATAAAATTACTTTTTGTATTTATGCTAATTAAAATAAGTATTTATGTCTTCTCTTATTCATTTGTAAGAATGCATTTTTGCAATTATCCCAATGTCCATTATAATGGACATACCAAAATATATATATATTTTTAATTTTCTTAAAAACTGACTATATGTGGTGTTTTGTAGTCCTAATACAATGGTTAATCTCAGGTTTGGTAAAAATCGGTTAACAAATATGAGCTTGGGTCTCAGGAGGTTAAATGAAATGCGGGGGAAAATGCGTATAATTTAATATTACGTGCTATTCCTTGCTTTCCTCGAAAAGTTAATGTATTTTATTCATTAAAATTTCTTAACATTGAGATATTTTTCATTTCTTTTAATTCTGTAAATTTTGCCAAAGCAAATAATGAGAGGTTTTATGCAAAATGACTGTAAACAGATCCATAATAGTAATACAAAATCCATGAGTTATCTACTCACACTTCGCGTCGTTTTTTACGAACTGCTTGCTTAATACAGTAGTTTCAAAATTAAACTGAATGCGATCCGAATGTACGATATAAAAAACAATTGACCACGCAGTTTTTTTTTTTCAACTTTATTTTATTTTTATCAGTAGGGATTTTTTATTTCAACGGAAATATCCATTTTGACCGCTCCACAATCCATTTAGACGAGTTTTTTTTTTGGGGGGAGGAGGCGTGACAGCTATACGTACCGGTAGAATAAAAGATTCTTTTAACCAAAACGGATTGTAAAATGAATATAAAATGGATTCAAAGGGGATTTTTTTCATGATGTCTGAACGTACGTACGTATGTGTATCTCGCATAACTCAAAAATAATTAGCCGAATGTTGAAATTTTGTACATGGGACTGCTACAACATCTAGTTGTGCGCCTCCCTTTTTTTACTTCAATCGTCCATCACAAACGTAAATACATATATAATTTATCCTCCTATCATCGTTCAGCTCAGTTTTTTATTCTTATATGTTGGGTAAATTGTGCATTTTTTGAAAGTGATTGAATTACGTTATTCTTATATTCCGGTTAAGGGTTTCATGCTTTTCTTTAATCTGCAAGAAATAATTGTAAAATTATCAAAAAAAAAAAAAAAATCTGAAAAGTTTCAGATTTTAAATTACGTCCAAAGGGGCGTTTTTTAAACATTTTGTATGTTACTTTTATTTATTGAATATCATGTTCTTCACATTTAAGCCATAAAATTCAGTTAAAGAACAATATCGCAAAATAATTTTAAACTGAGCGTATCTTTAGAATTTCCTACACACAGTCTCACGCGCTGCAGATAAAAATGTTTTTTTCTGTACAACGTTGCCATAGCCCGCTTTGAAATCCTTGAGTTTGTTAATCAAAAATTCGTTAAAGTTTTACAAAACATGAAATCGTTATTAAAACAAATTCCAAATTTCAAATTTGGGCTTCCAGATGCCTATATTCGCAGCAGGATTACGGCATTCAAAATTCGATGGCTTTAGGCACCGTCGTTTTATCACAATGCGAGAAACATACATACATTTATGCACATTCTTCATTATTTAATTTCTTTAAATATAATACAGGGCTGCAATATTTTGTGGCAACAATTTGAAAAGTGATACAGACTTTTAATGTTTCCGACGCAAAATCGCAAAACGAAAACAATAGTCCTTCAGGGACAAAGCCCCTTTGGACTACTAATTTAAAAGTGGTGCTACGTCAAACACGTTGACTGCTTGTTTGCATTTGAAACTCTTAATAGCATATTGAATCAAGTCAGTTAGCGCAACAACTTCAGCATTTTTTTGCCCAGTAGTGGACGATAATATAAGATATTTAATCCACAAACTCTCCGGTTTAAAAGAAACGTATTGTCACAGAGCAAAATAAAATATTTTTATCTTTCACGCAACAATGTGTTGCCTTCTATCGAACTTAATTGGTCTGCAATTGATTAACAAACTAAGAGATTTAAAAGTTTCGTTATTATTAGCTCGACCCGTGAAATGACATTAGTTGTAAGCATTAAAATCCTTATATATCTTTTCTTTTTTATTAAAATTACTCCGCGGCTAATGCGAGAGAATTTTGAAAGAACCCATCTTAGATTAAGTAATTACGGTATCTTATTGTCATTTGCTAATTAAAATATATTTCTTTAAAATAATATAAATTTAAACTGTAGTTTAAAGTTTATTTAAATGAATGCCAAATTTTTGTTTAAATGCCTGGAAAACGAATTTAGTAAATTTTGGTAAAACGCAATATGATTCCTCATCCATACAGTTTAAGGGGAAGAAAATTTAAGGGAATGTAAGAGTATAAATTTTAATAACTCTGATTGACAGGCTTAAATTACGCCAAAATATCAACGGCAAGGAACATCTAAGATATGCTTGTAATCGCATAACTCAAAAAGGCTGAAAAAAGTTAAATTCGGACGTCATTAAGTGCAGCGAAAGCAATAGAAACGTTTCCTCAATTATTTTCATTAAAAATAGTCACGACATCATTCCAAGCAGCTAGATTTTGAATACACGTAGACCGAACATGCGCTTCCTGGAGTCCGAATTTTGTACTTCGAATTGGTTTCTCATTTATTTCGTTATTTTTACGAATTTGTTGAATTTTGGGTTAAAAAACTCAGTGATTTAAAAGCCAAGAATGACATACTGCTCAAAATTACACATTTTTATCTTCATCCCGCCAGATTGTTACCACTCGGGAAAATGCAAGGTATTTATCTTTCAAATTTAATCAACAACCTCGGCTATTTACAAGCAATATGTTGCCATTGCCTGATAAAATGCTTTTATCTTCCACGCGCCAGAATGGTGCAATTCAGTAAATCGTAAGCTATTTAACTTTCAGATTTAATCTGTCTGGTATTAAATACAAACTAAACGATTTAAAAGCAACAAGGGGAGTTCTTAAGAATATTTTTTCTAATTTTTATATCTGATTGTTTTTTAAAAAATGCACTTAAATCATGAGATGTCTAATCGAAAATATTAAATATGTTTTGTGAAATTACGCTAGCTGGACTCATTAGAGTCATTGTATATTTTTTCTTTTTTATGATAAATATTTTTTGGATTAAAAATTTTGGATTTTTTGGATTTAAAGATTACATAGAAAAATTAAAAATATGTATTGCTATCAAATTCTTAAATAAGTTCGTACTTAAAGCTTTGCATTGTCTCCCCTTTATTTTTCGTAATTTCAAGAATATTGAATTTTAAGAGTAATTTTTATTTTTAAGTATTTAGAACATTTTATCCATAAGTCTTTAATATAACATAGATTTACTGATAAACTCTTTTCTAAGCATGATTACATTTTATATGATTCAATGATTATCTTTTTATACCTGATAAGTCATTAAATATAAAACTAATTCACTTGACAAATTATTTGCAGAACAACTGTCGTAATTATTTGAACCCCCATCGAATCATGACATCGAAGTTTCAGCAGAAAGGGCCTTACTAAGCCGTGAAATCTTACAAGTAAAACAATTTTCCAAGAACTCAGTTACGATCTTCCGATGCTTATCTTTCACGCACAATCAATTGAATAGCTAGAAAACTATCAAAAACGCCGTCATGATTATCGAAATAAATTTGGTATATTCTTCCCCCTAACTCCCTTGTACCGTCTTCTGTAATTTTCGCAATTAGCTCATCTATATTCCGATCATACCTCCGTTTTAGTTCTCCGATTTCTGAAAAAAATAAATAAATAAAAATCATTTTGTCGTCATTTGCGATGGCAACACCGATTCACATCAAAATGGCTTCCGTTACTGGAGGATTTAGACTCTTATCTATCGCTACGGCGACAATGTTGTCAATAAGAACGATTCTCGAAAGAATTATTCCTTCTTCGAAAGTGCTCTTAGAGCAGTAATAAAAAAAGAACTTGACAGGAAACGATTATTGATATTAACCTTGGCCAAAGATGAATCAATAAGTGATATATTTTTTTTATTCCTTTTCCAAGAACTTTATGACTCGTCTGTTGTTCTCAGTTCGGTAGATTAAAAAAAAAAACTAATTCCAATTTGATCTCTTTTTTATCGTTTTTATCGCCATTATCGTTATGCAAAGCCGGAAATGGAAGTAATAATTAAGCTTGTCACCGACTTGATGAAATACTTCCTAACCTCTAATGTTAGAATAAGTCCCTTTATATCAATTTACCGAAAATGCTTGGATGAGAAGACGTTTCCTCTTCGAAAGCATTAATTCTTGAAGTCCAAGTTAATTCTTTAAATGTTGTATAGAACGTATACTGCAGTGGTTAATTTTAACAATAACAATACTAACGGTAAATTGAAAATATATCCATTTGATTCCTAAGACGGAAATAGAATTAAAAAAAAAAGTAAATAGGTACAAAAGACAAACACGCAAAAGTAAAGCATAAAATTACGAAAGCAACAACCTCGTGTTTGCCGTAGATTTTCGTTTGTGTTTGTCGTAAATTTCTGGATCTTTATAAATAAAATACAGAGGATGTTTACGCACTTTTAGAGCGATTTCAAGATTTTTTTTTTTTTAAAAAGGTTCTTAGTGTAACGGTTAAGCACACTCGGCGCGTATTCGAGAGGCCCGAGTTTCGAGTCCCGGCGAGGGCATTACTCATTTTTCATTTCTCCTACTTCGAAATAACCTAATGTCTCTACAGTGGCGCCCAAACTAAAAGATGGTAAATGATGATTCTTCCCCACGAGGATTTGCCAATTGGGTCCCCTAATTCCCAGTTGTCCTTTAAAAGGGGGAGTATATAAGGTATTTCTCCCACCTTCTTAACATAGCTTCGTGTTGTAATGGTCAACACACTCCGCGCGTATTCGAGAGGTCGGAGGTTTGAGTCCCGAAGAGGGCACTGTTCATTTTTCATGTGTCCTGTTTTCAAAAAGTACCTAATGTCTCTACATGCTTTTAAATTTATTCTTCTTTCAAAATGCCGCATGTAAAAAAACTGTGGATGAAAGATATATTTTTGCGCATTCTGAAGAAAAATATTTCCATTGTTCCAATGTTCGAAAACGTTGTGAAATGGCGTTAAAATTTCTAGAGCAAAGCAAAAAACATCACTAAGGGAAAATGAAAAAGGGAAAAAATATCATTCATTATATCTTCTTGGAAAGAACACTCCAAACGAACACAAAAATGTACGTAATCTTTCTAATGTTTCTCAAGTTAAATCGTTGGTAACAAGAGAAAATCCGCCGGCATAGAAATAAATTGCATAAATTTAAATAGCTTCATAGTAACAGTAAACAAAATAATAAACCAAGATTTACAGTTTAAAAAAGCTTTTGCCGATTTATGTGGCTCAGCGCAGAACAATTTGTAGAAACCTGTATGAAAATTATTTAGTCTGAGATAAATGGAAATACATTGTGACCCTTGATGAAGCATGGGTTTACCTAAATGAGTGCAACAAAAAAAAAAATTATTATCAAAAAACGAAGAGAAAAATGTGTACAAAAGAGTTTTTCATGACGTCTCTACGTACGTACATATGTATATATCTGGTATAACTCAAAAAGGATTATCCGTAGAACATTCAAATTTGCACATAAGACTTACTGTAGTTGCGCCCTTCAGTTTTTTGTTGCAATCGGCCGCACCAGAATACATATATATGTATATATGTATACATATATATTACTATCTTGTTACCCGACTCGGTGAGCTCAGTATGTTTTCTTGCATATTGATGAACTGCGCATTTTTTGCTTTAAAAGTGATGGAATTATATTGTTTTTATGCTCCGGTAAAGGTTTTTATGCCTGTACTTAATTTGCATGCAGTAGTTAAAGAATTATCAACAATTTAAACGTTAAGCCTGTAATGAGGCCGCCTTTTGTTTACATTTGAAACTATTAGTAGAATAAATCAAGTCAGTTGGTGTACCAACTTCGGTGTCTTTTTGCTCAGTGGGACCACAATTTAACTTTTAGTTTTGTACACCGAAAATGCTGTCTTCTCTTTCGTTTGTCGAATTGCTTGTTTTATCGTGGAAACTCTAATTTTAATTATAATTTTTTTTTAAACTGTTTTTAACTTTATTTGGTGTTTTATGTTTTTCTGTATTTCACAATTTTCGATGAAGATGTTTCGAGTGCTTACGTATTTGCCTTGCCACGAAGTGAGAACTGAATTAGTTGAATGAGAAATGTATCTCTAATGAAATTCGGGGACACAAGTTAAAATAAATGCAGCAAAGGATATGTATAATTTAATAGGCCGTACAAGGCAGTTATGTGCTGTCCACATCAGATATTTTTTCTTTAATGTTCTTAGCCCCAAATTTTTCAGAGTAATTTCTTCAATGAAATATTCTATTTAGAACAATCTGTAATAATCGATTAAACAATGTTGTAAATGTAAACTAATGTCGTATTTCCTCACATAATTTCCCCCTTTCTTTTATTAATTTTATCTTCGAAAAATCAAGAGAAGAAAATTATGCGAATAATTTAATTTCCAAAGGACACGGTTACAGTAAGACCATAACAAATGAAAAGTAGTCACGGATGAGCTACAGGTAATTATCCCAATTTTATTTTCCTTTAAAAGAAGCCTACTTGTCAATAAGAATATATTACAATATATATAATTAGTAATAATTATAGTAATATTAACATTATAATATTTAATAAGATATCTTCATTTCTATTTCTCTGTAGCTTGAATCGCGCCTGTTTTTACTGTAATCTCTGGCACTCCTTAGGCTTCAAATCATCCATAATTAGAGCAGGATAACGTGAAGCCGGCTCAGCCGACTGAGTGTCAGTTCGTGTTTGCTTCGTGTGATGGGTCTATTCTTATATTAGGCTAACGTAAAATTCAACAGTTAGAAGGGAAAGGTTCGGCATGACCTTCGCAGGTAGCTTGCTAGGGTTTGTTTGTTAGTAAGATGAAATCTATCACTAAGTGGACAAATCCATTTTTAAATTTAGAACAGCTCGTTTTCTAAAAGCTGAAAAAAGGGAAAATTAAGCGATTTTTTTTAATTATTATTATTATTATTATTATTATTATTATTATTTTCAAAACTTGGCACTAAAAAGCTAAGGGGGAAACACCAAAAACATCACTAGTTGGAAAGGAGTAAACTGTCATTCATTATATCTTCGTGGAAAGAAGACTCCAAACGAACACTCGAAATATGTACGTACTGTTTCTAATGTTTCTAAAGTTAAATCGTTGGTAACAAGAGAAAATCCGCCGGTATAGAAATAAATTGCATAAATTTAAATAGCTTCATACTGACAGTACACAAAATAATTAACCAGGATTTACAGTTTAAAAAGGATAAAAAAGCATTGGTGCTGCCTAATCAAATACATCATTGATTATGTTAAATGGATCTAGATATCATCCATTTCCAAAGTAATAACCTTCTTTCAGGCCCATGACTTTAACTGAAATATGAACAATAGGAATGCGTGGGTAACAGCAAATTTCAGAGTAAATATTTAAATTCTGAAATATAGCTTATTCATGAAATTGATGTTGCTAAATTGTGCGAAGAGGTGATAAAGAAAACAGAGAACTTCTCGAAGAAAATATTCGGAGCTGATTATCTAAAATCTTTTTAATGTGTAATGTTTTTTAAGAACTTGATTATTTAAAAGTTACGAAACGTTAATGCAACGGGAACTGCTGCATTAGTTGTTAAAATAATTAGATAACACTCATCATACCGTTTTTCTCTCCGTTAAAAAACATATCAAACATTTTAAAGTATAAACTATTTTCCATTCATACATAAAAAATTTAAACTGTTGATAATTCTACAACTATAACATGCAGGTAACTAAAGGCATAATAACCTTAACCGGAAAATAAGAACAGCACAATTTAATCATTTTTAAAGCAAAAAAATGCTTAATTTACAAATAGATAAGAATACAGAAACTGAGCTCACTGAGCCGAGTAACAGAAGGGAATATATATATATATATATATATATACATATATTTATGTACGTTTAGTGGCTCCGATTGCAACCAAAATAGGAGGTGCACATCTACATGCTAAAGCAATCCTATATACAAAATTTCAACTTTCTGAGGCTATTCGTTTTTGAGTTATGCGAAATACATACATACGTACAGAGGCCACGAAAAAAATCTCTTCAGAATCCATTTTAAATCAGTTTTATAATTTTTTTGGGGGTAAAAGAGTCCTTTATTCTGTCCTTACGTGCAGATGCCACGCAAAAACATCGTTAACTTGCATTCGACAGCTGTCAAAATGGATATTTTCTTTGAAATATGATACCTGAAATTTTTCACGATTACAATACTTCCCTTACTTCGTGCAAGGAAGTAAAAAATGAATTGAATAAGTAACTAAATAAATAAATCTGAAAGGGTTCAAATTTTAGCGATAGCCCAAAAGGGTTCTTTGAAAGTTTAATATACTTAATCAGCAGAGAATATCAATATATATATTGATATTCTATGCCCAGGTGGAATATAGAAGCATTGTACAAGATTGATGAATATGCATTTAGACTGACATGAAAACATTATGTATAATCTGTATATTTAAAAAGCGAACAAATATATAATGTAACTCTATAAAAATATTATATAAACGTTATTAATTAGATATATCATGACTCAAATGCATTTTTATTTAAATCAATTCGATAAAAAGTGAAAAACAACATTCTTAAGATCTGTATGTATTGCTTTTAAATAGTTTAGTTTAGTTAATTAATAACAGACAGATTAAATATGAAAGAACTTAATTTTTTCTGAATGGTAGTAGACTCGAATGAAAATTGAAACAACGCAAAATCGTGTTTCGAGACTAATAACCCTTTTCGGTTAATAGTAAATAATAAGCAATAAAAGTTAATAATTTGAGAAAAACCAAGACGAGTGTTAAAATTTCGCGAAATTCAATTGAAGCTCAAAAATATCTATTCTGGCAAAATTAAAAGCATTGCCACTTTACTTGAAAGAAATAGATGTACCAAATTCCTATGCAATCCAGTGGAGGAAAATGTACATGGACATCTTAAATAAGTCAGCCTTTTTTTATGCGTGCACAAGTATCTAAGTAGAGTTAACTTTTTATGAGGAAATCTCATAGAAATTCCTGCTCCCCCCCCCCCCCCATCTATTCGCATTGCTTTTTTTCAGCATATGATTATGTTTTCTATGCGTTGAAGTTACGGAGAAGGGGATGTCATTGTTAAACTGGAAGGCCTATCACAATTAGTTCGCTTACAATAGTGTTATAAGCTTTAACTAAACATTAATCTGTATAAGAAAATGAGATTGCATTTTGTTTTTAATCTCATGATTCTTACATCACTGAATTTTTTTAAGCATTTTGTAACAAGATCTTCCAAATATTAGACAGTAGCATAATTGAAAAAGAAGTTTTTTCCCTCCCTAAAGTTACTAGAAGTGCTAACTTCGATTGGTTTAAAAAAAGTCAGGTCACCAGTTGAGAAGCTGATATTACTCATTCCAAAAATATGAAAGACGAGACTTGTGCTGCCCTCTATCGACTGAAAAAATGACTTTTATTTATATCATCCGTTTGATTTATTTTAAGATAAATTTTAATATAAAATATACTCTGAGCCCTTGAAAGAACCAACCCCCCCGAGGAAAAGAATTGTCTAAATTCGGCCCTGATTTCTGATTAATAAAGCCCGAAAAAATTAGTGATAAAATTTGATCCCAACTGGCGATATCTCAGAACTACTCATCAACCTGGGAATATTTTGAAATTTTCAAAAAATATATTTTCGATGCCGTAGGACCCACGATGATGTCCCAAATGAGCCTTTACCAAATCCAGCCCGAACGGGAAATATGCCTTGACCATTATTCCCATTTCAGTTTTCTTTTTTCTACCTCCTCGTATGAATGTAAATGATTTTTTGACTCTTCACCTTCCGTTCATTTCACACACACACCCACACACAAAAAAAAATCATTTGATTCCCATTAGCATCTTGAAAATAGATAATCCATGATTTCAAAAATTGGAATATTTCCATTGGGAAATGATTTAAAAAAACTTCGATATAATGTCAGGAAACAATTCATTTAGTTGTATTTTTTAAGTAAGTATTGAATTATTAAAACGATGTTATTAGTTATGCAGTTGGTATTTTATCTAATTTTTAAAATTATTGTTTCAGTTCCTTTCTAAAAACTGCAGTGCGTTCTGTTGGTTCTGAACAAATTGGTGTTGAATTAAGTCTGACTTGTATAGGATACTGGTATACAGAAATATTGAAGCAATGTTTATTTAATGTTTCATACTGATTTAGAATATTTCCAAGCTCCAAAAGCTCATATTTGTTATGAAGCTTAATATAACATATCAGTTTTATTTAAGTAAATGTTGGCAATTGTTTTAAAACAATTGTTACAAAAAAAAACTCTATTTTTTACTGTTACGAATGTTTATGTTAAGAGGAACTTTAAATTAAAAAAAAAAATTAGTAAAATTAACTACATTAATCTCGAATTCTGAAAAATCGAAAAATTTTTGTCAGAAAATAGGGAGAAACATTGCTCTTTCACGCTGTGCGAAGATACCAATTCAAAGGGATTCCAAACTGACTTAAATCACTTTAGGGTGTATGATTCAGATTTCTGAACTTTGTAATACAATTCTGAAATCCATACTGTAAAATACACTGGTGTGCAAAAATTAAGGACGAGACGGTTTTTTCAATATAACTTTGTACAAAAGCTTTCCAAATCAACACATTTAATACCGTAAGATCCCCAATACGTAAGAACATGAGTAATGTAAGCAACACTTACTAAAAGAGAAATCAGAGGGATAAAAAGAAGCTTTATTGAAAACGTAGCACGGAGCGCAATGCGACTGAAGGCCGAAACATCCCTGTGATGGGTGTCCAGCAAGAAACATCCGGTCTTTAATAGGGGATATGATCTCCCCTGACTGCTAGGCAGGTTTCACATCATTTGTGCATGCAGGATATGTGGTTGTTAATGAGCTGTTGAGACGCTGCTGCTCGTTCCTCTTGTAGCACCAATCGCAGTTTCGGAATCGTTACTGGCGATAAGTTACGTGCTGCCACGGGTCTCCCTAGTAAGTTCCGTACATGCTTGACGGGATTTAGATCCAGAGACCTTGCCGACCAATCCATGTGTTCAATATCTTCACTCTCCAACAGCTCTTCGACAGTAACTGTGCTATGAGGTGGAGCGTTGTCGTCCATGAAGAGGAACTGAGGACCCATAGCCCTTGTGAAAAGACGCATGTAAGGAAGAAGAACCTCGTTACAATAGCAGTCCCAGGTGACGAACCTCCTTGGGAGATATGAAGGTCGGTCCGGCTACCAAGCATTATGTCTGCTCGAACGAGAACTCCGCGACCTCCAAAACAGTCTCTTTTGATGATGTTGAAGGGGTTATTGCGTGTTCCCCGCTCTGTCCAGATGTGTATGTGTCTAGAATCGCAACTCAGACTAAATCTGCTCTCATCTGTAAAGAGTACTCGTTCCCATTCATTGTCTCTCCAATTCCGGTGTTCCCGGCACCACAGAGAACGTCTTCTCCGATGGGCAGGTGTTGAGGTACACACCGTACAGGTAGTCGTGCAAACAGACCACCACCGTGCAGTCTTCTGGCCACGGTAAAACGCGATATCGGTCGTCCAGTCACCTGTGTCGTGTGTCTAGCGATTTCTCCCGCTGTCTGCCGCCTGTTTCTTCTGGCCTGTAAGGCAATATACCGGTCATCTGCGGGTGTGGTTCCTCGTGGACGACCACTACTGAACCCCCGGATAGCTGTTCCTATAGTTTGAAATTGTCTCCAAAGTCGTGAAACGATGCTGTGAGCAATTCCGAACTCTGCAGCCACACTTGTCACACTGCGGCCTTCCTCCAACTTCCCAATGATTCGACCTCGGGTAAAAGCATCCAGATGTCGTCTAACAGATTGATTATTCGCCATTTGTCGCTGAGGCAGCAACTCGGTGTGAATTTAACTGCTATACGGCATGCAATCTCTTTGCCAGAAATACTGATCTTACACCGACAACATACTTTATACTACTCAGACACTCCCCCCATTACGTCTACCTGCATATCTGCGCATTTGCTACCGTACATCACCTTACTTAATCTCCTGATTGGTCTTTCTGTCCTCTCTGCCTCTTCGTTCAGCTGATATGCTAATTTTTAGACTTCGTCCTTAATTTTTGCACACCAGTGTATATTTGAATTTAATTTGATATTCTAAATTTCACGTTCCTTGGCTAATTTTCTTACACTTTTATGCAGAGAAAATCTCGAATGAGGAAGAAAAGCTTTTAATTGTCGAAGTACTTTTAAATACAACGAAAATAAAATTAATAATTAGTGTACATAACATTTATCTGGATAAACTTAATAATGTAGTACCATATAATGAAGTAAAATAAATACAAATACTAACTGACTAATCATTGGTTAAATCGTCATACAAAACTCTACAAATATCTGCAGTAGATCAAGGCAACGCAGATAAAATTAAATTTAGTAAGAAAAAGGTAAATAATAATAATAATAATAAATAAATGTTTAGATGAAATCTAACAAGAAAAATTATTCTGAAAGTCATTATGAGGGAAGGAATAGAATTTGCTCAATTCAAGTTTTCAAGTTTCATTTATTGTTGAAAAACATTTTGCCTATTAATTTTTTTTAAACATTTTGCTTACTACAGAGACTCTATAATGTAACTACTGTCTTTATTATGGGATATTATAACTTTTTTTCATTGTTTTTCACTTTCACCATACGCTAATAATTTTACCCCAAAAAATTATTTAGTGAAAAAAATTACAATATTGTTGCGTTTTACGGGTTCGTGGATTTGAGAGTATCCGATGAAAACACGATGCAGAACAATAAAAAGCACAATTTATTTACAGGAATCACTATTTACAGCAAAGTTCCAAAATCACCTTTAAAAACGTCGAAAATCTACAATAACAATCAGCAACACAGCTTCAGGCTGTAACTGTAAAGGTGACTTCACGGCAACACTAAACTTATAATAAACACCGTGGAACAATCACCGATACACTGTCAAGCTACACTGTAAAGGTAGCTTCACGGCAAAGCACTATCTCGATCGCTTTCCGTTCACAGAACTCTCGCGTAGCTTAGCATTCGCAGTGAGCAGCTATCACAACGCTCACACTACTTCACAACTTCACAATCTCTCCGCAACTAACTTCACAATCTCAGACACACAAGGGTTTATATAGCTTTTCATTATGTTCCACAAGTTTCGAGAAATATCTCGACAGGAAATTATTCTAGAAGCTTCCCGATTGGACCATGGGACATCGCCAATTTGGTCGCCAAATGGGCAATAAAGTCGCCAATCTGGCAACCCTACCATACACTATTTTATGGCAACCCTAGTGCTATGCCGGAAAGCTTACATACAGGCGCAACCGCCGAATTTTTCGTAACAATATTATGGTTTTAGACGACCCGTCCCTCCAGTGACACATTTTTATCTAAAATACGCTTTTATACTTATGAATATGCCTAAGCTTTAAACAAAGTGCCTGATAGTCCAGTACTCCTCGTGTTGACCAAGTTATTAAGTGCCTTGGACAATGTGTTAAACAATTCCACGCTGATGCGGATAATCAGCAAAACTTCTACGACTCAAGTTTAAAAACGTTTTCAAGCAAGGACTTTCCGCCTTCCTACATGGCTGGACTAAACATACTTCGTAATCGTATTCAATTCCTCAGAGAGAGCGCTACTGCAATTGAAGGCAAGTGCGCAGTTTTACTTGCTACTAAATTTAGTGTACCTGAAGTTATCTCCCTGTCTAAAAATAAAAGAAAGAGTACTGTATCTAATATTCATAATGATATGCCTGAAAGTTTCCAAAAGCCAGCTAAATCTGCTAAAAGTAAACGTATTAGCAAAATTAGTTCCCCAATTCCCCTTAGTAAAAAATTTGCTACCTTAACTAGCAAAATTGATGTTTATGCCAGTAATGAAAATTTGTCATTTGATGTAAACCCAGATACTAGTAGTGATAATGATTGCAATGTTATGAATGTTGACTCTAACCCTGACTTAAATTCTACGGCTAAGAATGCTAAAAGACACGAGCAACTTGAATCCCACGAACCTCCCCCTCCCCTATAATGGTTAAACCCAAGCAAGTATTTCTTTTGACTTTCTAGAATTGTTGTCCGATAAACTACCTGAAACCAAGTTCTATGCCGTATTAACGGTGAATTTTTAAAGGTTGAACCCGCTACTCCAGAAGATCACAGAGTGCTCAGTAGTTATTTTTTGGATAATTCCATAGAGCACTACGTAATTAATCCTCGGCACAAAAAGCCAATCAAAGTCTTATTGAGAGGCCTGTCATCAGACTCCAAAATTGATATCATAAATGGATCCCTTCGGGAATTTGTATTTAATGTTCACAAGGTTTTCCAGTTGACAAAGAACAAAACTAAAATCCCCATGTCCCTATTTCAAGAAAAGGAAAAATCTAGTACTATTTATGATATGACTTATCTCATGTATTTCAATATTACAGTTGAAAAGTATATCTCTAAAACGCAAGTACCTCAATGTCACAATTGCCAGAAATGGCATCATTCCTCCGAAAACTGCCACGTCACACCTCGATGTGTGAAGTGTGCAGAGTTCCACAAGACTGGCAATTGTGACAAAGGTCACTTAGATACACCCAAGTGCGCGAATTGCCTAGGTACTCATGTAGCCTCGTACAGGGGATGCCCGAAGTTTCCCACGCTAAAGAAAGAACAAACATCTGTCATACGCCCTGGCATCAGTTTTGCGCAGGAACTGAACCCCAGCAACACACATAATGCAAAACCCCCTAGATCTACCAGTAGTCAAGCGGCGGCTGCCGATGCTCGTTAAAATAGTCTCAGAACTGACAATAGCAGCAATCTGATTCAAATCCCCAACCCTACACATCATTATTCAACTCAGCCTAGTATCTTCGAGTTACTAAACGTTATGAAAGAAGTGAAAAACCTATTTGCTATAATCTTAGTAAAATTATATCAATTTATATATCTAAGTAAAATCCCTGAGCTTAGAAAATGTGAACACATTCTAGATAAAATCCAAATACTGTACCTCATTCTTGAGGAGATACACCAGATAAATAACTCTCCCTAGATAATCTGATTTATCCAGAGTTACCCCAATAATCACATCTTATCTTATTACCCTCTTTAATCCCTCATCCCACCCCACATGATCCATTTTGCCAGTTCCACCTATCTTTAATTGTTAATCTTGACCATCTCCTGTTTATACTCAGATTTATGTAAATAACTGTATTTGGCAAATAAGGCATTTCTTTTACTCCCCTAATTGCTACATCGCTAATCACTAATTTCTGTATTATGCTTCTGCGCACTTGCTCTTCACTTCTATGGCTGGCAGTATGATTTCGATCTGTTTACAAAATGCTAAGAACTCTTTTTACTGATGTTATCCTGGATAAAGTTCCTGTTACGAATCGTAGCTACGTGCTCTACCATCTACAACTTTTCGGAACTAATACTTGTTAGAAAATCGTCCTGTGTTACTCCGGGCTAGCGATCTCACGCGAGTACCCATTTTGCGGACGACAACCGAGTTTGCCTGAACCGACAGTTCCATCAAAGAGCTCAAATAGAATCAAAGAACCGATTCAAGCTCTTTCTCTCAATGGATCTATGATTCTTCGGCTCAGTCCAGAATAGAATCTCCTAAGGCATATTTATTGCATATCCTTATTTTCCAAGAACTGACTGCTACACCTGCCTCGCATAGCCTTTTGTTTCCAGCGCGGAGAAGGTGAGGTTGAGAATAGAAGAACAATAATGTAAAGGTGTTTTTGGAATGTTTCATAGAATCCCTTTGTGGCCAGGCAGACGGAGTCAAGCCCCTTAACTAACTCATCCCTAAATAGGATGGGTACAAGAGCTAGTAATTTTTCAACAGAAAGTTGCAGAACTTCTGGAAAAAGTTTGAAACATACAAAAAAAAAATTCAGTCCAAGATATTCCCAAAGTTCGTTATATCCGATTTTGATAAATATGAAAGTTCTCTTTACGGTATAAAATAACATTAAGTTTAGTATTAATGGGACCAAAAGGTTCGTTCTTTATATCCGGCGTTTTGTGAAAAGCCGGGTTCATTATAGCGAGGTTTGACCATATACTGAAAAGTGAATTACAATTCTTATTCCGTACAGAACAGCAATATCTCTCTGTGATGGCTGGCCTTATGACTTAATTTCTAAGTCCTGCTAAATAAATCTTTTTTATAATATGAAAAAATTATTTATAAAAGTATTATTCTTAGAATCTTTTTTGTTTTTCATTGCTTTATTTTAATATTAAAATAAGCATACTTAAAAAGAGAAATGAATAGAAAGTTCATTGCAAAAGGTATTAACTCAATTTACTTCTTTTATAGTCCAAAGGGGCAATTTGTCCTGAAGAGTTTTGGCATGTTGCGTTGAAAACTATAAACGGCGATTCATTTTCAAATTGTTGCCACCAAATATTAGAGCCCTGTATTATATTTAAAGAAATTAAATAATGAAGAATCTATATGAATGTCTGTATGTTTCTCGCATTGGGATAAAACAACGGTACCTATAGCCATCAAAATTTGAATAACGTAATCTTCCATAGAATATGGGCATGTGGAAGCCCTAATTTGGATTTGAAATTAGTTTTATTATCGGTTTCATATTTTGTAACATTTCAACGAATTTTTGATTAACAAACTCGACGATTTCAATGCGAGCAATGGCAACACTGTATGGGAAAAAAATATCTCGAGCCTGTGTGTCGGAAATTCTAAAGATAGGCTCATTTTAAAATTATTTTGGTATATTGCTGTTGAACTGAATTTTATGGTTTGAGTAAGTAGAACGTGATATTTAATAAATAAAGGTTATACACAAAACGTTAAAAAATGCCTCTTTGGACGTAATTTAAAATCTAAAAACTTTCAGACTCTTTTTTTAAAGTGATTTTTCACAGCGAACCTAATGTAGATTAATAATATATTCTCAAAACTTCATATTTTAAATTTGAAAAAACAATTAAACAAATATATTTCGTAGCACCGAAACTATGGCAAAGTGTTACTAAAGTACTAAAAAACGCGGAAAATAAAGTTAAAAGTTTATACTAAAATAATACAAAATGAAATTTAAATAGACATTTTTATGCAATTTTATTTTCTCATTTAATCATCTTAACAAGACCAATCATGATAAAAAAAAAAAATGTGTTATGTTGTTGAAAGCTTGGACTTTCTTTCTCATAACGAGGGCGTAAAAACGAAGTTTGTGGTATAAATGAAATTAAAGGATGTTTCCCGGTCGGGTTAAATTAACTTATTGAATCTTTCCCTTCAAGACTGAAACAGGAATAAAACCGTCCAGGCAGAACTGGGAAAGGGCTAAATCTGCATTAAGCTAAGGCCGACTTTCACAAAGTCTCTGGTTCCCTTCGCCTCCACCCTTAGCAATCCTCATTTATTCTCAAATTAACGGTTGTTTAATTAACATTTAATTTTTAATTAATATTTTAATTATTAATGAAAATAAAAGAAATAATTGTTTTTTTTTAATCCAAATGAGTTCTTCTGAAATGTGGAAATTTTTAATTTCCACGTTCCTTTAATTAAAAAGCGGAATTCTATGTTTTAATTAAAGGAAAATTTTAAAAACAACTTATATTATTTCAGAACTCATTCGAGATTCGAAGTTTGGAAACGTTTGCTCATTTTATATTGCATCATAATATTGCATCATTTATGCTTAAGTAAAAGAATGAGTAAAATTTTATATTAATTCACGGTTTAAAAAAAGGGGGGGGCAAGAAATTAAAAAAGAAAAAAAGAGAGACAGTAAATGACCAAAAAAAAAATACTACAGAGAGAAAAAGAAGCAAGGCAATCAAAAATAATATTAAAGTATGGAAGTAACAAGCATTTTCATTTCAAATTTCAAATAAAATTTTCAATCTTAAATTGAGGTTTATTTGAAAGCATTCAAGTGGAAAGCGAAAAGAGTTCCTCTTCTTCAAGGAGTAAAAATGCATTGCCCCATTTTACAATAAACATATATATATATATATA
>KK122494.1:0-35745 GCA_000611955.2 Stegodyphus mimosarum
AGAATAACTGCACTTGAAAGGGATTTAAAATCCTCTTTTATTAAATCAATATTATTTACAACTTCCCAACTCGGGAGGGTTACAGAAAGTAAAAGACCACACTTGGCCCTAACTTAACAATCAGAAAAGTTTAAACTAAAGCTAACTAGAAATTTAATTAAACTTTGCTCACAGAGCTAAATCGCGGAGTTGGCCTCTAACTAAATGGTGCGTAGCAAGAAATACTAATACTAGCGCACTTCAATTTATTTCAATAAGCAATCACGTAGTAAGCACTATGGCTTATAATTTTAGCTGCTAGCTGGTGAGGCGAACGTCGAACAGAATGACCGTGATCTGAGACTAAAAGCTCTCTCACACTGAGAGGTTTCTAAAAAAACTGTGGTTTAAGTACTTGGCTCTACTTCAAATTAGCATAAGCTGAAAACGCGCGCTTCTTCTGACGGGAAGTTGAAACAGAGAAGAGATAGAAAGATTTAAATTAAAATAAAGCTTTGTTAGTTTAACTAAAACCTTACAACTAAAGCTCTCTCACACTGAGAGGTTCCTACCTCTCGTTTAAATAGAAACTTGGCTCCACTTCAAATTACCATAAAGCTGAAACTCGCGCTTATTCTAACGCGAAGTTGAAATAAGAACAGATAGAAAAAGTGAAATGAAAATAAAATTTTGTTAATTTAACTAAAACCTTACACAGTATTTAAAATTACTGATGTACACAAATGCAGTAAAAACAAAATTAGATTTTTGTTTTTATTGCACTTGTGTACATCAAAAACTACATATATATGTCATATTTTAATGCGTAGAAGAAAATACTGGAACTTTTAACAGCTTTCGACACCCGTCACGATTGAGAGGTGAAAGCGTGCAGACGAAACTAGGTTTTTACAAATCACAAGCCTTTATTTTCACACATATCCAATTAGTTTGGCAGACATTTATTCAATCGTAGTTAGATAGGATAAATTTTATTTACATGGATTTTAAAAGTAAGACGAAGGCACCTTGGTCTGAGAAGCAAATCAGCGATAAGATGTTATCATGGTAGAAGCTACGGAAAGGAATGACGCAGTTGTTTGCCAAGAGCATTTGTAGGGACATTTAGGTATTCCGAACCAGGAGATGTGAAAAATGAGCAATGCCTTCGCCGGGACTCGAACCAGGGACCTTTCGGGCACGCGAAGAAGCGGGAGAAATACCTTATATATTTATACTAAGTATGATGCAATAAGTACAGGTAATCTGTGATTGCTTAGTTTTAGTTTTAGTTAGCTTTTTCAAGCAGCGTTATGTAACATAGAAAGATCTGGAATTTGGGAGAACAGACGAATTTAGGGGGGAGAGCATAAAATATAGAATCGTTAATTTTGAGGTCGCCAATTAGTTTCAGAGCAGCTATCGTATTTTGTTATATCTTACATATTGCCATTTGGATAATAAGAAGTGAGACAAAATTGGGAATTTCCATTGGGAAAGAAAACTTCCTTTGGCATCATTAAATGCCATATTAAATATTGGTAACCTAGACAATAACAACACTTAAATAAATCTTACCGCTGACAAAAATTATACATACGCCTGTCCTGCTCACACAGCAAACAGAAGCATTTTGTGTACTCCTTTTGTAGACCTATTAAAGTAGACTCACAGAAACTTTGTCATCCGTATGTCTCCAGGTATCGATGAATTTCTTTCACGTTCTTGTTAAGTTTCCTTAATATAAACTACACAGCAAAAACACATTTTGAAGGATGAATATTACTGATATGCAATTTGTGCGGAAGACGGAGACACGGTCATTATACAAGAGGTTAGATGATATTGTTTCACGTCCCCACAAATATTGTTTCCCTCCCTCTTTTAAAGGGCGATTGGGGATTAGGGAACTCACTCGCCAAATCCAGGCAGTGGAGAATCATCATCCACCGCCCTTTGAGTTTGGGAACCACTGTAGAGACATTAATTATTTCGAAACAGGAGAGATGAAAATGAGCAATGCCCTCGCCGGAGCACGGATCTCTCGAATACGCGCCGAGCGTGCTGACTTGTACACCACGAAGGCATGCTAAGAAGGCGGGAGAAATACCTTATACGTTTATAGCGTACAAATCGTATCTATAAACCTTTAGTTGATTTTTATCTACGTGTATTAAGTAAAAATCATTGCATACGTTTAGTTCGTTTACATAATTGATAGTTAATCTGTTAAGATAAAGTTAGCAGATTAAAGGGAAGTAAAATTAAGTCAAAACATAAAAATTTAATGAAAAATACAGTTTTGTTTTGTGACTAAAACTACTGTCACTATTTTTTCAACTCAATATTTCCTTTCATTATGGCTGCATTTCCTATTTATAATTAATGTGTACGCTACCGTTGAAATAAGTGCCGTACATAAAAAATTGCTTCAGTCTTTTTGCTACAGTTCAAAGTTTATGTAAAGGTCAGATATTTAAAAAAAGTCATGTTATAAGGTATTTCTCCCATCTTCTTGGCATACCTTCGTGGTGTAGTGGTTAGAACGCTCGGCGCGTATTCGAGAGATTCGTGGTTCGAGACCCGGCGAGGGCACTGCTCATTTTTCATGTAATCCTGCTTTAAAAAAGTTGTAATGTCTCTACAGTGTAAAATTCAGTGTGTCAACAAAAAACGTATTAGTTTTAGAAGTAAAGCTCTGCGTAATTTTAGATGTTGTTTGTTACAAATGATTTTATTCGTCTGTAGAAATAACAATAACTTACGATGTATAATTCAATTTAGTGCTTTATTTTACTCTAACTCATTATTTAATTTATACTTACTCTACGAAATAACATGTTAAAGGGTGGTTACAGTTATTCATGTTAAGAGTTATTTCATACGGTTATAAAATTCCAAAGACATTGGGTTATTTCGAAAGAGGAGACGTGAAAAATGAACAATGACCTCGCCGGGACTTCAACCTCGGACAACTCGAATACGCGTCGGGTGTGCTGACCATTATGTCACGATGGCATGCCAAGAAGGCGGAAGAAATGCCTTATATACTCCCCATTTTAAAGGGCGACTGGGGATTAGGGGACCCAGTCACCAAATCCTGGCGGTGTAGAATCATCATCCACCACCTTTTTTTTAGTTCGGGCGCCACTGTAGAGACATTAGGATATTTCGAAGCAAGAGACATGAAATATGAGCAATGCCCTCGCCGGAATTCGAACCTTGGGCCTCTTGAATACGCGCCGAGTGGGCTGACCATAACATCACGAACGCATGCTAAGAAGGCGGGAGAAATACCTTATATACTCCCCCTTTTAAGCGGCGACTGGGGATTAGGGTTACCAGTTGCCAAATCCTGGGGATGAAGAATCATCATCCACCCCCTTTTTTTAGTTCGGGCGCCACTGTACAGTACAGACATTAGAACAGTGGAAGTTCGAAGCAGGAGTAGATCGAAGAAGAAGTAGTTCGAAGCAGGAGACATGAAAAATTAGCAATGCCCTCACCGGCATTCGAACCTCGGACCTCTCGAATACGCGCCGAGTGTGCTGACCATTACACCACGAAGGCATGCTAAGAAGGTGGGAGAAATACTTCGTAACATGTTAACCGTTATTACGTGAAATTACTGTATTGATGGTAAGATATACATATTTCAACTTCACATGTACACATTTTTCAGTTTATTTGCTTAAAAACTGTGCTAAATATTCACCCATGAAGAGAAATTATTTAAATAGCAAATTACTATACCAAATTACAGAAATTTTGTATAAAATCTTTCAATTTATAAAAACATAGATATCTAAGCTACTTTTATTATTTCAGTTTTTCAATTTTGGATATCATTATAAAAAAAGTAAACGCAAAACGCAGAGAAAGAAGATGCTAGGTACAGTCGATAGCATTTTATTGCAATAATATATATACGCACACGCATCCAAAAGCGCACAAGAAAACAGAAGCTGAGGATTCAGAACGTTTGGTTTCCGTCAAAATGTGAAACTTAGGGGATTGAGTTTCTAAGCCAATTTTCTGGTTACTTTGCTCTCCAACCGGCAAAGCTGACGTCCCCTGAGAGGCCCTCTGCCGACAAATCTACTTCGAATATCTCTGGTTACCGTCAACGGCATAAATCACATAGAACATGATATTTATAATAACATTAGGAAAATAACACTACCAAACAGAAAAGAGATGAATTCTGCTGCCAAATCTGCTGCGGTTATTTCTCCACCGCGAAAGAGAAAATGTTATGACGGAAAAGAATTGGATTATGCGTGTTCTCTATTGCAGTTTGGATTTGAAAAGGGAGACTTCCATAAAGAATGTTTTCTGATGGCTGATATTTTCCTGTTGCCTACAAAATCAACATTTATTCGTTTCACATATTTAAAAGCATATTTCATAAATACTCACACTAAAATGCATAGGTTGGAAAGGGAAAAATTGAGATTTTATTCAAAGTTAATTTAGATATATTTCAAGTTAAAAGTAATTATTAAAAGCTACTGCGTCGCCGATTATTAGATACAAACTTAAGACAGGTATTTAAATACAGAATTGTATTCGAATTTTCGAATGCTTCCAATTTTAAAAATGATTTCGAAACTCGAAATCTCGAAACTTGGCACATCCTTTGAATACTAATTAAAAAAAAACTGTTAAATTTTTAACTCAAAATATTGGAAAGGTTAATTTCACTGATATACAGTAGAGCTGTTCATTAAAAGGAGCGTGACGGTTGCAGTTTTAATGGATCTGGCTCTCGAATATCAACATCATGGCGTCCCCGACTGTAACACGCTATCTATATGAGAGAAATTTAGTGTTGTGTTCAATATTTATGCATTATTCTTCTTGAAATGATATCCTCTTTTTTCCAGATTCTTTAATTGAAAACAATTTTTTGAAAAGTAAATAAAAAAAAATCAACTGTTATTTAAACAAGTTTTGTTAATTTATTTTGAGAAGATGAATCACGCTATTCGAGACTTTAATGTATTTCATTTTTAAGTTCCAAATAAATCAACTCTCTCTTTCTTCAACCCTTCGACGCTTGCGAGATTAAGCACTTCATTCTTCTCAAATACGCACGATATCTGTTATTCGTAAATTTGTAATGCAAGCTTTTTTCGTTTGCCCCCATTGTGGTGCGTTATAGTTACTTTATGAAATAACATATTTATGCTACCAACGAGCTCCTCGCGTTGATGACCATCGAAAGGTTAAAGCTGTAATCTCAAATCTACTTTTCGTTTTTTCAAACATAACTTTAATTTTATTTTAATTAGCAATATTTACAGTAACAAAAGTTTTATTCTCTTTTCCGTCTTTTAATTATTTTTACATGAAGTACCCGGGAGATTCCAAATTATCGATTTGAAAGACTCAAGAGATTCGAGAAGAATTCAAAAGATTCGAGAGCTCTCAAGAGATTCGAAGCCTTTCAGATTCAGAAATCAGTGCAAATATTATTATTAATTGTGGGTTTACATTATCGGTATAGTTTCATCATTCTTTTGACATATAATTTAAGAGATTTTTAGAAAATCATATCGTAATTTTATGTGATTACGTTATGAATTTTAGTCCGCCAAAAGCAAATGCTGAGCCCCAAGTATCATCTCTTTAATCTCATCCTCCCACAAAAAAATCTTTAATGCATAATACCTTGGTTTAAAATTTTTCCAATAACTCCATGTTTATATACAAATTATTTAAAATACAAATCAGTATAAAAGATATAAGCAATTTTAATTCCAATCTTCATCGTCTGTTCTGTGATTAAATTTGAACACTTGATTGTGATTAAATTTCATCGTGCAATTCGTAAACCTCGGAGCTTTTATTATTCTGTAAAATGCATTCTTGCTTTCTCGGAAAATGAAATCACCTAGCATTGGAATAACATTAACATTGGAATAATACTTATATTTTTTATTAGTCCAAAGGGACAATTTTCCCAGAAGGGCTACTAATTTCGTTTTGGCATTTTGCGTCGATTCAACGATGACGAATATAATAATTTCGACATATAAACGACGAATCACTTCTTAAATTGTTGCCACTAAATATTAGAGCCCTGTATTATATTTAAACAAAGTAAATAAGGAAGAATCTGTGTGAATGTATGTATGTTTCTGGCACTGTGAAAAAACAACGGTACCTAAAGCATCCAGTTTTGAATAACATACGTTTCCACCCGAATATGGGTATCTGAAAGGCCCAAATTTGGAATTTCTTTTATTATCTTTTTCATATTTTGTAGAATATTTACACGTTTTTGATTAAGAAACTAAACGATTTCAAAGGGAGCAATGGCAACATCTTTCAAAAAAAAAATAAAAATAAAAAAAAATATATCTCTAGCGCGCGATTCTGTGTATCGGAAATTCTAAAGATATGCTTTATTGAATATTTTGTAATATTGTTGTTGAATTGAATTTCATGGTTTAAGTGTGAAAAACATGATATTTAATATATAAGGTATTTCTCCCGCCTTCTTCGCATGTCTTCGTGGTGTAGTGGTCTTATATGAGGTATTCCTCCCACCTTCTGCGCATGCCTTCGTGGTGTAGTGGTCTGCATGCTCAACGCGTAACCGAGAGGTCCGTGGTTCGATTCCCAGCGAAGGCGTTGCTCATTTTTCATGTCTCCTGTTTCGTAATAACCTAATGTCTCTACAAATAAGTAAAGGTATAATCCACGTAACGTTAAAAAACGCCCCTTTGTGCGTAATGTAAAATCTGAAAAATTTCAGATTTTTTTTCTTTTTCTTTCTTCCACTCCCTTTTTTCGTACTTTTTTATTTATTTTATTAGTATTTCTCTTTTCCCAGAAAATAAGATTTCCTAACATCAAAGGTTCTACCATTAAAATTTAAATAATCAATTACTATCACGCGCGAGCTGGCGGATGATGTAAAAGAGACTATTTTTCCATTTGTATTACATAGAGCAAAAAAACACGGAAACAACATTAACCACGATTTCAGACATAACGCTGGGAGCTGAATCCAGAATAAAATCCATCTATTGTGTTATTTAGCATTCATTGGGAAATAGCTAGCTCAGAAATGTTACTGGGAAAATTTAACTGATGTTCAGCTTTTTACTGCTTCCTTTTTTTTATTTTCCCACGACCAACGCACAATTATACAACAATGATGCACAATTATACATCTAAATACACAATTATACAACTCCTCTTATTAGCCCAAATGGGCGGTGAAAACCCAGCAGAGCTATTAGTCTAAAAATGGCATTTTTTTTAATACCTTTTCAAATTGTTGTCACCAAATATTATCTCCCTGTATTACATTTAAAGAAACTAAATAATGAAGAATCTACATGAATGCAAGTATGTTTCTCGCACTGTGAGAAAACAACGGTACCTTCAGCCATCCGGTTTTGAATAATGTAGACCTGTATCCTAATATGGGCACCTGGAAGCCGGAATTTTGTGAGTTTCGAATTTGTTGTTATTATTTATCTATTTCATATTTTGTGAAACGTTAACTAATATTTGATTAACAAACTCGAGGACTTCAAAGCGAGCAGTGGCCACACTGTAGGGAATAAAACATTTTTATCATCAACTAACGAGACTGTCTATCGGAAATTATAAAGATATGCTGTTTTTAAATACTTTTAGCCCTAGTGTGGCATTAGCCTAAATGGTCTCGTAACGTATATGTGTCTGTAAATGAGAAAAACGCCCGTTTGGGAGCAATATGAAAACTGAAAACTTTGAGAGCAAAAAAAATTTTTTTTAATCATGCTAATGTTAAGGTAGTAATGAAAGACATAGTACAAAACAATGTTTTTATTCACACAATATGAGCCTTTTTTGCTTGATTCCAATAAAGGAGTTAATTTTTAAATATCCATAACAACGGGCCCTCTAACACAATTGTTTCTATCGAAATGGTGGACAGACATTAGTGATGCAACATAGCAAGTCTTAAGCTAGTTTAAATGTATTATTAATGATAACCGATGATTTGCGAGATTCATTTCACGTGTTATGCAACATCATGTTTATAATAACAATAATGAAAATAATAACTATTATTCTCTTTGGAGCAAAGGTTAGCGTTTGTACCCTCTTTCATTTCAAGAAAATCCGCTAAAGGAAAACGATACACATCCTGTCTAAATCGATACCGAGTCCCCGATTAAAATATCGATGAATGCCACTTTTAGCGGCAAACTTGTTCGAAAATTGATGAGTCTGTAGAAATCAATATAAAAGCAGTTTCCTGGCGGTATCATCGGAGGTTCTCGTTCTTCAGTACAAGGCTTTTAAAAGTGTATGAAAAATTGAGTTCTAACTTAGGTAGATGGGAATTCTAGTTCTTTGACAAATTGATCGCGGTTCAGAGAATTACTTCATGTACCAAGCTACATTCTTTTGAACTGTATTGGCGTCATAATTTATCAAAAGTCAGACCTTTGTGTGTGTTTTTTTCATATGAGCGATGTATACTAAGTTATTTTAGCATTTGTATTGAATTTTGCAGAATTTAACTCATATGCCCAAAGGAAACTAATATAATGACGGTAGCACGGGGAATGAAATATATCCTAAGGACTTCTTTCTTTTTTTTAAGAATTTTAAAATTAAATGTATCTGAAAAGTTTAAAATGCGACATAAAATGTTATGCGAATTTAATATTTAAAGGAACTGAGTTAATGTCGAAGATAAATATGATTTTATAAGTTTCTTCGAAAATGAGTTATCTACACAGAACAAAATATGATGTGGACATTACATGAGTTCCTTATTTAATTATACGCATTTTTTGCTATGTTTCATTTCAACTTATTTTCTCGAAATTCATTAGAGATAGATTTATCATTCAATTAATTGAGTTCGCCCTTCGAGGCAAGGCAAAAATACATAAAAACTCAAAATATCTATATTAAAAATTCAAAGACAAAGGAAAACATAAAACACCAAATACAGTCAAAACAGTTAAGAACAGAATTTTTACAATTAAAATTAGATATGCTACGCAAAAACAAGCAATTCGGTCTGCGGGTAAGAAGGAAGATCTGTCCGTGCACAAAACTGAAAATTTACTTTCGGTCCCATTCCGCAAAAAGACATTGAAAGTGCAGAAACTGTCTTAATTTACTGAGTTTCAAATGTAAACAAATGGCCGTTCATTAGGCTTAAATCGCCACTTAAGCTTTTAAATTGCTGATAATTCTACAACTATTGCATGTAGATTAACTAAAGGCATAAAAATCTTAACCGGAGCATAAAAATCACATAATTTAATCATATTTTAAGCAAAAAATTCACAATTTACCAACATACAAGAATAAAAAAACTAAGCTCACTGAGACAGGTAACAGAGTGGCATACATAAAAAGTCAAAACGTGTATATATACACGATTAACGATATTTATATACGATTGGTGTTGCCGATTACAAAGAAAAAGGGAGGTGCATAACCACATGTTATAGCAGCACATATACAAAATTTTAACCTTATATAGCTACTCATTCTTGAGTTATATGAGATATATACTACATACGTACGTACGGACATCAAGAAGAAAACTCTTCTGAATCCATTTTAAATTCATTTTACAATCCTTTTTCGTAGAAAAATAGTCCTTTACAGATTGTACAGATGTCGTACAGAATAGTCGTACAGATGTCACGCAGAATATCGTTCAAATTGTTTCGAGAACGGTTAAAAAGGACATTTTCGTTGAAATATGACACCCAATACTTTTCGCGAATGAAATACTTCCTTTAGTTCGTAGAAGGAAGTATAAAAAGCATGTTTGTCTGCAGTTCAAAATTAGGCAAAATTTGGCTTTACACTTGTATAAATTAATTTTTTTTAAAAATGAAGCCAAAAGAAATGGCTAAGGATCAAAGGACTGCAAAGGTTTATAACATGGAATTTTTTATCTGAAAGAAGGAGCAATATTATGCTCAAGGAAAAAAGAAACTAAGAAGAGGAATATGTATTTTACGCCTTAAAAATACGTTGCTTTTGTAAACAGATCAACTATGGATCAGAATTTCTAGTTTTTAGGTTATTCCACATGAATTGAAAGGAAGTCGTATCGATGCATTTGTGTTGGTGGCCCTAAGGCATTTTAACAGATTCATGATCTTCGGACTTTTGTATTACCCTGAGACTATTAATCTACACCAAATCATTCAAGAATAATACAAATTTATCAAAATATAGACTTACCCGCAAGGAATGCTGTAGAAACCCCATGTAACAATGGCTCTTATTATCTGTGTTGGCACTCGAACAACCTGGAATATTATACATATATTGCAAATAAGGGAAAAATTAAGTATATTTTGAAAATTAAATCACTGAAATAGAATACCTGCAAATTATAAATTATATTGTAGAGCCATTAGGCTATTTCGAAGCAGGAAAGATGAAAAATGAGCAATGCCCTCGCCGGGAGTCGAACCATGAACCTCTCAAATACGCGTCGAGCGTGCCGACTACTAAACCCCGAAGGCATGCGAAGAAGGCGGGAGAAATACCTTATATACTCCCCCTTTTAAAGGGCGACTGGTGATTAAGGGACCCAATTGCTAAATCGTAGTGGTGCAGAATCATCACCTACCACCTTTTAGTTCGGGAGCCACTTGTAGTCAGTAGGTTATTTCGAGGCAGGAAGGATGAAAAATGAGCAACGCCTTCGCCGGGAATCGAATCACGGACCTCTTTCTGTTACGCATCGAGCGTGCTGACCACTACATCACGAAGGCATGCGAAGAAGACGGGAAAAATACCTTATAATGTAACAACGTTTATTAAATAAATAACAAATAGATTGCATTTAGGCGAATAATAACTGAAAATGCAGCTGAATGCATTACAGCAGCTGAAAAAGAGAAACGCATAATTTATTTTAATATTCCGTTAGTTATAGAAAATGCTGCTCAGATGGTATAGTGGTCAGGAGAGCCGCGCGTGACAAAGGGCTTGGGTTCGATTCCCAGTGAAGGCATGGTTGTAAGTGCCCGTCCTTTCATAACAGGCAAAGGTAGCCCACCTGTTAGGTGCCTCCATATTAAAGTGACCACCACTTCTGGCCTTAGTTGTGACCAAGCCGAAGCCGGCTGAGGGCCCGCCATTGGGGGAGGGAAGGTATGGAAAATAGGTATTCGGAAGAAAGTATATTAAGTTCATAAAAAAACCTCCAAGATTAAATATTTTGCAGTAACGAATTAAGCATTTAAAAATTAATGGAAACTAAGATTTAACATGTAATTTTAACTTTATGGAAGTAGCAGGCACTTGTGTTTCAAGAATCTAAATTGTGTTTCAAGAATCAAGCCATTTGATGTTGTTTAATATATCTATTCGTAATCTAAAAGCATTTATTCCGTTTAAATATGCATCATTCTCCGTCCTAACCGTCCAGGCAGGTTTATATCTTCTCTGTATTTATTTTTGTCACCCATTATAGAATGATTTAACAGCAGTCTCAAACTCAAATTGCATGCACGAGCTGAAAACAGCTGAGGTGGGGGTGGGGCAGGATGTTTTCTAGAAAAACTGTAAGGTTTTAGTTAAACTAACAAAGTTTTATTTTAATTTGCTTTTTTCTATCTGTTCTTATTTCAACTTCCCGTTAGAATAAGCGCGTGTTTCAGCTTTATGCTAATTTGAAGTGGAGCCAAGTTCTATTTAAACGAGAGGTAGGAATCTCTCAGAGTGAGAGAGCTTTTAGTCTCAGACCACTGTTACTCTATTCAACGTTCCCCTGACCAGCTAGTATTTAAATTCTAAGCCGTAGCGCTGTTACGCTATTACTTATTGAAGTAATTCTAAGTGCGTTAGTATTAGTTAAATCTTGCTAGGCACCATTTAGCATAGAGGCCAACCTCGCGTTTATAGCTCTGTGAGCAACGACGATTTAATTTCTATATTTAGTTTAAATTATTTGATTGTTCAGTTTAGACCCAAGTGGCGGTCATTATTTTCTGTATCCCTCCCGAGTTGGGAAGTGGCTGTAAATAATTGTGGTTTAATAAAAGAGGATTTTAAATCCTTCTTACTTATAGTTATTCTACCACTTAATCATGGTATTCTACCCCAGGACATAGCTGCATTCAGCTCCCTGTTCGAGATCAGGACTTAAGATCATAGATGTTCGCCAAGAATATGCACCGAACACACAGTCCTGACAAAACTTTGAACTAAATTTCAAACAGCTAATTGAATTTTAACTTAATTTCAAATTTCTGTGACTAAATATTTATCCAAACATGCATAAACAAATAATAATAAAAATGCAAAGGAAAAAAAAAGTAGGTTTTTCAGGCTTATTTTCTACCTGTAACGTATTTCTGGTTGTTACGCTTCATAACTGAAATGTACTATCATCTAAATATTAAATTTGTGATTGCCATTTATTTAAAATAATTCTAACACATTGAATTAACGAATAAATTACGTATATTTAACGTAAGCTTAAAATAAACAACTTAGGAAAATTTACAAATTTTCACAGAAAAACTTTCCAGTGGAACTTTAATTGACAATAAGTAACGATAACTTATACTAACATAATAAAATACATAAGTATGTTAAATACATCAGATACATTTAACACTTATTATATATTCCCACAGAAACACATAATATATACATGCCGAAAATATACGTGTTATTGTATGTGAATAATTATAAATTTATCAATCTTTTACTACAGCTTGTAGCCTGATGGCATTTTGAGTTTGATAACGTTTGTAACCTTGGAGAAAAAATATTGGAAACTGTCTTCATAATGGATTGTAGATGAACATTGGTGTTTAGGGCGCTTTTATTCGATTTATTAATATTCATCTGCGAAAAGAACTGTTCACATATAAATTTACTTCCAGATACTGCGATTATTCTTATTGAAAAAATTTGAAACTATCTTTTGGTAAGTACGAATAAATGTTAACCAGATATAAATCTTCAAATGTTTGAATAATATTCATATCACACTGTAAATTAATTAGTTTCAGTTGTAATTTTCCTGGAACGTTATTCACGTGTGTTTTAATGCTAATAAAAATATTTTAAATCAGACACAAATCATTAAATTCTTTAAATCTGCCTCCAAATTCTTAGCGCCTCAAGGCTATTTTTCTAACATATTCTTGAGATTTTTCATTTGGATTAATAGTGTGAGATTTAAGACATAGAAAATGGGCGAAAGATTTAGACTTCAGTTGTGTTTGCCATATTTGCAATTTAACTTTAAAAGTTTTAACAGAAGCATACGTGTGAGTGATAAGTTTGTCATTTCGTTGTAGCTGCTTTGTGGGGTTTGGTTATTTCATTCAATGTTCAGTCCTTGAATCCCACAAACACTAACAAGCGAATAATCTCTCTAACAAGTGTGTGAACAAACACTTAGGATGTAAGAATGGTTAACTACCCTTTATTTCTCCGAATAAATATGATACAATCAGTTCCTAACTCGGAACGTACAACAAAGCGTCCACTTGGGTTTGAACTCAAATAAATAGGAAATTAAGCTTAAGTAAAGCTAACTGAAAGATATAGCCGAAGCTATCAAGATCCTAAGTAGTTGGCCCCTAAATCTTAATTAAATCGACGAAGCCAAAGAAGGGCCTAGAAATGGCCGAGCGTAGTAATATTTAAGAGAGAGGAACCAAAAGGCAAACGCTGGCTAGTCAGGAAATCAGACTCTCTCTCTCTCTCTTGAAGTCGGTTAAACATCGAGTTAAATAGTACTCTTACTCATTTGCATTCACTGAGTTTCTGAAATTACATTTTGGTAGGAAATTGTAAGCTGAAACTAGAAAGATAGGATAGGTGCATAACTTAAAATAACTCTTCATAAAATTAGGATAAACCTTACATATTAATGAGAACATTTAAATGAGCATTAAATTAGCAAGAAATGATAAATCTCTCCTCCATTTATCACTATGTAGCTCTGATAACGGAGCTTGTGGACTTCTTATGTAATATTTTTGAAGCGTAGTCGCGGTGGCTTAGTAGGAGGCTGGGAAGACGAACAGATGACGTCGACACAAAATGAATTAGACTAATTTCCAATCCTTATCCTTATTTCCACGCATATAAAACCATCTCCGTATATATTTATCCAATCAAAATGAAATCCGATACATTTCTTCATGATTCATTCGATTAAGTCGTAATGATATATGACAAGGTTCTATGTACATGGGCTTGTAAAAGAAATGGCGCAGGCATTTAAGCAAAGGTAAGGCGACGCGGTGTTGACAGGGCAGCAGTTAGGGAAGGGAAGGAGATCGACGCAATTAACTCGCCAGGGGTATTTATACCAAGTTTAATGTAATTGTAGAGGCAAGTTATGATTTGTTAATATTAGTTTTAGTTGCTCTTTTCACTCACCGTTACATAACATAAGAAAAAGTCGACAGGATTCGAAATCCAACCACCTCAGCTCGCTATAATAAATCCTTTCTCCGCACTCTCAATTTCTGCAAGCAATACAACAAATCCTCGATGAATCAGAACTTGCCCACAGATAAATTTTACTGTTTGAATCACCGTTCCGATAATGCCACCCATTTTTAAACATTTGGCATAGACTGCTTCTTGAATGTACAGCGCTAAACGAATTCTGAAAATTTTCTTCTTTCATTATATTTCTTAATTTTACATGTACTCTCCTTGTTTACCAAACATAGCAGCTGTATAATCCCTTACACATCCAACCATTTTATTGCCATTTAATTTATATGTATTTATCATAGTTTTTATTCCAGAAATCATATTCTGTGGAACATTTTTTTCTTTCAACGAATTAATTCCATCAATTACTCAATTACTTAAAATTCATCAGTAACACCTCGTACGGAAACTCAAGACTGTACTATATCTGTAACGATCTGATTTATAATTTCGAAAGCTCCAGAATCTATAATTTATTTTCATTTAACTAATATCCTAGTGATTTCGTCAATACGTTCCGTTACTGTAATGGATTCCAAGCTAACACGTGCAAAGCTAACACTTTTTACAGGTCGTGAGTAGTTGTACCGCCATCGAGTCGGTATCAACAAATTGCCCACCATGCGGAAGAAAGCTACTACCCACGAGCCCAGTCTGATGGCCTGCAGATCAGCGGCGTTTATTTTATATTATTCTGGTTACATAAATTTACATTTAAAGAGTAATGCAAATATGTTACATCGAAAACAGAAACAATCTGACAATATATACAAACAAATTGTTGAATTTTTTTATCTGTGTAATCAAGTTTCTATATGTAGGAAAAAACTTTACGATTTTTCTGTGACCGCCTTATTAATGTTTCTAGAATATATTTGATTCTTTATAGAACAAGATACCCGGAATAAGTAATAATCAGAGTTAGTTTATAAGGTATTTCTCCCGCCTTCTTCGCATGCCTTCGTGGTGTAATGGTCAGCACGCGGAACGAGTATTCGAGAGGTTCTTGGTTCGAGTCCCGGCGAGGACAGTGCTCATTTTCCCCCTTCTCCTGCTTCTAAATAACCAAATGACTCTACGAGTTATTTTATTTATGTATTAGTTCAGGTAATGTTCAGTCCACTGTTTTATGGGAATCGTAATTATAAACTGTGTCGCATATATCATGAGTCTCTGTGTGTAAAATATATAAAATAACAGTTTTATTAAGGCCTATGAGTCTTGATAGTAAAGAGGCTTTTAACTAGATCTTGGTTAAAGTTAATTTGTCAAGAGAAAGTCGAATGAAAACCGTGTTATCAGCAACCAATGAAAAACTCCTCAAATGATATTCAGATTCCAATTAACCTTAATTGCGGTTCTATTTGATCACAATCTTTATTTATCTTTTCTTACAATCTTTATTTGTGCCAGTAACAAATAGTGCTTCAATGTAATTAAAACTTTCGCTAAATATAGTCTTGAAATATTCAAATTAGTTAAATGCTGCTGCAATAATAGAAAAGCTTGACAAAATCTTCAGCCCACCAGC
Organism: Stegodyphus mimosarum; assembly: GCA_000611955.2. Lineage (NCBI taxonomy): Eukaryota > Metazoa > Arthropoda > Arachnida > Araneae > Eresidae > Stegodyphus > Stegodyphus mimosarum. The sequence goes on from KK122494.1 coordinate 15,977, forward strand.
ACTAAATCACTAAAATCAGTAAAAGCACTTTTGACACGATTATTAAGTTCCAGAATAATAAATTTTCATAAGTATTCAGGTAAACTCTAGTTCAGGTATAATAATTGATATGTATGTCAGTGAAGTTTGATTATTAAAGACGTGCCCTTCGTTCACGCTCACTAATGGTTTGAAATTTGGTCATAAACACACTTGAAGTGCACTTGTGGAGACATTAGGTTATTTCGAAGCAGGAAAAATGAGCAATGCCCTCGCCGAGATTCGAACCACGAACCTCTCAAATACACGTCGAGCGTGCCGACCACTACACTACGAAGGCATGCGAAGAATGCGGGAGAAGTGCCTTATATACTCCCCTCTTTTTAAAGGGTGACTGGGGATTAGGGAACCCAATCGCCAAATCCTTGTGGTGAAGAATTATCATTCACCTCCTTTTTAGTTCGGGCGCCACTGTGAAGACATTAAATTATTTCGAGGCCGGAGAGATGAAAAATGAGCAATGGCCTCGCTGGGACTCGAACCGGGAACCTCTTGAGAATGCGTCGAGCGAGCTCACTACTACACTACAAAGGCATGCGAAGAAGACGGGAGAAATACCTTATATACTTCCCATTTTAAAGGGCGACTTGGGTTACGGGACCCAATCGCCAAATCCCGGTGGCGGAGAGTCATCATCCACCACCTTTTTTTAGTTCGGGCGCCACTTGTAGAGTCATTAGGTTATTACGAAGCAGGAGAAATAAAAAACTGCACAGTTAAAAGATTGCACAGTTTGTTTTTCTATATTTTCAGATTGCTTCTCTTTTCGATGTAACATATTTATATTACTCTATAAATGTAAACTTACGCAACCAGGATAATATGAAAATAAACGCCGCTGATCTCAGGTTCCACATGCCCTCGTCGGGACTCGAACTACGGACCTCTCGATAACGCGTTGAGCGTGCTGACCACTACATCACGAAGGCATGTGAAGAAGGCTGGAGAAATACATTATACACTTTGGAGATCAATATCTGAAAGTTCGATTATAAGCACATTTATATTTATGTTTATGAAAAGAGACACCTTGAAGATCATTTTTGAAAGAAAACACAGCGCGATTTGTCCCGCACACTCTTATAATAAAAAATAATGATGATTTTAGTGTTTGTTGATACTAGCATGAATTGAATTTTAGTACACTTTACGCATTACACAACCGGGTCTAATAATAAAGATTCCAATGAGCATGTTTTTATTAATATGCAAGACTGTCAGCAAAATTTAATGAACAAAGATGTAATAAGCTACAAAACCAATACCTACCAAAATGTTCGTGCACACAAAAAGTTTTTCAATATGTAATTATATAAACATAAAAATTCCATTTCTCAATCAGTTTGGACGGCGAATAAATTTTTTATACAATATAAATTCAATTTTGTATATTTAAAGTTAAAATCCAAAAATTAACGTTAAAAATTCAGTTGATAGCTCATGAACAGAATTAAATTATAATAAAAATAAATTTCAAAATGTTTAAAAATATATATTTCAGAAACGTCTGTACAACAATCTTTACTAGAACAGTTGTAAGAATTTTCTTAATGCTTCTCTGTAAACTGTGAATTTTGTTGAGGTACTAAAATCATAAGGTCTATATTCAGTACCTCTGTACAAATTTGAACGTAAACATTTTATACGGGAAAGACCTTCCTTGCAATCTGGTGTTGAATGTTTATGATTTTGTGCACAACGAACACAGAACTGCTCTACCTTACAATCATATACATATATGATGGCGAACAGTCTGGCAGCCATAACATTTAATTTATGAAACATATTTGCAAAATGCCCTTGAAGGAAATTCCAAACAGACTCTTTCTCTATTTTCGACATCATTCAAAGGCTGTTTACCAATTCTCAAAATCTAGCTCTCCGTATCATAGCGTCCATTAAATTTTGTGATCATAGACTGTAAGGATTTTAACTTCACTATCGTTTATTTTATTTTAAAACTTCACTATCAGCTCTTACTTTCCTCTTCCGGCCAGAATGAACGCGTGAATATGTTTGTGTAAATTGTACTTGCTAACGCTGAAGTATTTAAGTTGTGACTTTTTGCCAAGAGTAGAGAGAGCCCACTTACTACGAGTCTTCACGCGTGCTTGCCATCAGTTACTGTCGGCCTTTAAGGTCAGAGGTTAACACTCTTGAAAGTTAAAGACGTATTGTAGTTTTACGCAGTTTGCGTGCTACAGATGTAGTCATTATTAGGCCATTCTTAGTGTTAGTCGTCTGTGTAAAATATTAAAAGTTAGCTCTTATTTAAATTTTAGTTAGTTAGTAGTCTTATATTCTTTCACGTTCAGACCACAAGTGGTTGGTCTTTGTATCCCGAAGTACGGGAACGTTTGTAAAATCGATAACCAAATAAAGGGGAGTTTTAACCCTTCTTATCTTTGTTGTATCTTCTACACAAGCACGAACATAGCTTTTAGTAAGCTCCCTGTTCGTACTCAGGCCTCCAGTTATGTTTGTAAAATCAACTAGAAGAAACAGTAGTCCTCATAAGACATCTCTAAAGAACCATTATTTGACAATATAACTTCAAAAGCTTGTTTAATGTCATCTTTAGACGTCCCAGAGGAACGCCAAGTACGATAATCTTATCCATACCTCGTTTTGGACTCTTATTTGGAGCTGAACCCCCTATTCTGGGATGATTGAATTTTGCAATTTTGTTTGGTTTTCTGAGTTGGAACAAGAAATAAATAGATGTCTAGTTCTAGCAGAGCGTATTGACGTTACCGGAATACCCTGCTTTATTGGATTCACCATAGAAGCTAGTTTTTTACGTATAATCTCTGGTGATGAAGGCTTTTCTACCGATGAAACAATTAAAACATTTTCCTGTCTTTTTACTTTTGTCTATTTCATGAGAGCCAGGTTCAAAAGGGAGCTGCTCAAAGCCTCGAGGAAAGGCCTGACCAGGAGAGATTCCAAAAGGTGCTGCCATGGTCTGTGAAATTTTACCCTTTTTGCCCGTAATGTCTATCTGAATCTTCTTATCCAGAAGTAAAATGCCTGGATCTGCAGTTGTGGTTACATCATACAAGTGTTCTGTTTCTATTCCAATATCTGAGACAAAAAAAGTCCCCCATTTGGTGTTTTTCATCCATGCTCATCAAGCATAATTTACTGTAGTCGTCTAGGCATCTGTTGAGGTTTGTTCTTCAACCTACTGTTTAAAGGTAACTAAAGATTACACAATTTATAAATGTTCTTAAGTCAAAGTTTGATGTTGTTTTGTCATAGCTTGATAAGCCTTCAATATCGCAAGATGAGTAAAAACTAAAGACTAAACATTTGCAAAAAGTTCTCTGAGCCGTTTAGATTCCTTTTATTTGAGATTTAAACTGCCCTGCATATTAATTTTGTCTCTAAAGAAAGCTAGATCGGCCAAGTTGTCAGGACTTAGTGTTCTGTGCATGCTCTTTGAGAACATAGTAAATTCTGTAAAGGGTTCTTATCCTTACGTTCTAAGTCCTGAACTGGAACAGGGAGCGGGAGGTACGCTATGTTCTGATGTAACTGCTGGGCTGGAGAATAACTGCACGTGAAGGGATTTGAAATCCTCTTTTATTAATTCACTATTAATAACAAACCTCCCAATTCGGGAGAGATACAGAACGTAACAGACCACACTTTGGTCAAACTTAACAATCAAATAAATTTAAATGAATTAAAATAGAACTTAAATTAAACGTTGCTTCGCAGAGCAATTCGCGGAAGTTGGCCTCTACCGAAAAGGGTGCGTAGCAAGGTATACTAAATACTACCGCACTTTAATTTATTTTACAAAGCAATCACGTAGTAAGCACTATGGCTTATAAATTTAAACTGCTAGCTGGTCAGGCGAACGTTGAGCAGCGTGACCGTGATCTGAGGCAAAGCTCTCACACACCGAGAGGTTTCTACCTCTGTCTTAAATAGTGCTTGGCTGAACTTCAAAAATTAGCATAAGCTAAAAACGCGCGCTTCTTCTGACAGGAAGTTGAAGCAGAGAGGAGATAGAAAAGATTTAAATTAAAATAAACTTGGTTAGTTTAACTAAAACCTTACAAACTTCCCGCCAGAATTGCGATAGTTAAACTACTTTGGTCCAAACGGACCATGTTGAAAACTAGCAATTCTAAATAGTCGAAAATTTCACTGTTCTAAACTTAGGCCAACTCTTACAAGGCAATATATGTTTGTGTAAAATACAGACGAAATTTTCTGGAACAACAATCTTCAACATTTTTTTTTTCAAGTCTTATTCTTCAAACAGTCTTACTCCTTCCAGCAAAATCTGGAAGGAAAACAACTTTAGTATGACATAATAACAGAATAATTCTAAGTGGTACAAATCCTTATTTTTTTTTTTTTGTGTAATTTTGCACACACACATTATCATTCAAGCACAATTAAATTCTTCCCCCGTATGCTCTCTCACCGGTGTTGGATGTAAAGCAAACCGCCATTGCGGGTTTTTATGTGTTCGGGGGTGTTCAACTCTTCCACCTACAATCGACTAACATTAGTTAGAACTTGACATACGAGACCTGAAAAAAACGCCCTATAACCAGCTAATCCTAAGGTTCTCACTAGCTTTATGTCTAACACTTTAAGTGTATTTGGTGGAGAGCCTAATTAACACTTGCATTCTAAAATAGTCAATCTTTAACTTTTCATGCATACAAATTCGCAGTTTGCACACAACATTCACATTAATATTGCACTTAACGTGCATTGCTAGCATAATATTATTTGTTACATTTCATAACACATTAACAATTTCATAGCAATCCTGAAATGCAAATAGAGGTTAAATTTCTAAGCTTACAGAAATATAGGTTAAATTTCTAAGCTTACAGCAAGTGCTTCCTATTCCTTTCTCAAGGTACTTTCTTGAAATATCAAATTACATTGAATTAATAGTCTACAGACTAAATCGTGTTTTTCAATTTTCCGAATTTTCATTCTAGACATTTTACAAGTCTTTAGACAAAGCGTCATACAAAATCATTTAGTTAACATATTCTTTTCAGCAATTCATTGCTTTTACAGAATTAATCTATTTACAAAACATTAAGTGATTTTAAATCTTTGAAAATTACAATTTCTTTTAACAAAACATTTTACTTTCCATATGAGGACTTATCGCTCACTTGGCGTAAAAGTCAACCTCGCTTGAGGTAAAATCAGCCCTGCAACTTGCAGTATACTCAAAAATTAACTAAACTTTTGAATACGAAATTGTACTTATCTTATTATGATCGTCCATCCTTTTCTTGGCCCAATCTTTAAAACTTGAGTAAGTTGTGGCCTGGTTCAGTTTCCTCGTTTTTCGTTGTTCTTTCGGAGCCTGCTCGTCTCTTTTTCTTTTGAAATTCCGTCGTTGTATCCTCGGCAATTTCCTTTGTAGAGGAGGTTGCTCCGCTGGACGTTTGGTGGACTGGGCCCTTCTCTCCTGGGCCCTTGCTCGTTGCTTGTCCTGGTTCCTGCTGTATTCGGGAAGTTGATTCTCAGGCTGCAATCGACGTTTCTTGCTTCTCAGGCACCTGTCCGATGATTCCACAGTTCTTTTGGATACATTGGGCTTCCCTTGCCCATTCTGCTTTCTTCTCTTGGTGCGCTCGTAATTCCGTTCGTAGATTTGTTCACCTGCATCGTGAGACTTTCTTTTGAAACCACCTTTTTGGTTCTTATTTCTTTGTTGGGGGGGAGCTTTCTTCTTCTGACATTTCGATGCCGTTGTAGCTGGTTCCTGCTGTTTTTGCTGACGTATATCTTCCTGGCTAGTCGATTGCCTCGGATCCTGAAACGAATCTTTAAATACAGCCATTTTGCTGCGATTATAGAACGGTTTTATTTGGTCCACATTCGCTTTGAGCGTTTGACCATCATTTCTTTTTAATATAACCACTGCCCCCGTAATTTGTTCAATTGTGAACGGGCCTTCAAAACGCGGAAAAAATTTCCCCACCTTTTCCTCTGGGGCATTTGACAAGTTGTGTTTAATCTTCAACACTTCATCTCCCACATTGTACTTGACCTCTCTTCTTTTTAGGTCATAGTACAATTTCTGTTTTCTTTGGGCCATTTCTATATTTTCCGTCGCTTCCCGTATTAACTTTTGTATATCACTCATTTTAAATTCTTCTGCCCTTTCCTGTACAAAGAACAGTTTATCTAGGGGGGTCAAGATCTTTCTTCCTAAGAAGAGTTCAGCGGGTGTTTTTTGTGTAGTATCGTGTTTGGCGGTCCTAAGTGCAAATGCAAATTCATTTATATGGCTATCCCAGGTAGAGTGATAGTTTTTCACATAACTACGAATTATTTTCACTACATTTCTATTCACCCGTTCCGCTATGTTTGACTGCGGACGATACGGGACCATCTTTAGATGACGTATGCCCAGTTTTGCACACATTTCCTCAAACATTTTACTAACAAACTGAGGACCATTGTCTGAAATAACTTTTAGGGGCGCCCCGTATTTTAAAATATACTTATTTAGAATTGAATCTACTACAATTTTTGCAGACGCGCGTTTTAACGGAATTAACTCTAACCATTTGCTAAAATGATCCACTATAACTAAAAGATATCGGCTTTTATTAACTTTACTTCGAGGGTAAGGTCCAAGTAAATCGATGCCTATTATTTGATTTGGGAATTCTGATTTAATACTATTTAGGAACCCGGCCGGGCGGAAATTAACATAATTATTTAATTGACATGTTGGGCACGACTGGACATACGCCCTAGTAAACTTTTGCAGTTCTGGAAAGAAAACTGCCTCGCGAACTCTCTGAACAGTTTTTCTTATACCTAAATGAGCCGAAATGGCACAATCATGCAACTCTTCTAATACATTCAACCTCATGCTAGCTGGGATAACCGGTCTATATTCATGATTCTCATTAGTAGCTTTCGTATAGAATAACAGTCCGTCAATTAATTCGTAATTTTCGGCCCTATTTCTTATCGGCACAATATCCGGATGATTGAAATTCTCAGGGTCGGCCAAATAATTGTATATATTTTTGAACTCCGGATCTTTTTTGAGTTCGGCTATTACTGTTTCACGAGAATCTAATACTTTGGATGTTAACATGGCTATCTTAATTACACTTCCATTTTCATCTAAGTTAATTCTGCTTAAAGCATCTGCCACAACATTTTCCTTTCCCGGCGTATGTTTAATTATTAGGTTATATTCCTGTAATTTGAGAGCCCACCTTATTAATCTGGGTGATAAATTTTTTCCAGAATAGAGTCTAGTGACCGCCGCGTGGTCGGTATATACAGTTACTGGAGAACTTCCAAAGAACACACGAAATTTCTGTACTGATGCTAACACTGCGAGAGTTTCTCTCTCTGTTGCGGAATAGTTTCTTTGGGTTTCATTTAATGTTCGGCTGAAAAAAGCCACGGGCTGACCATTTTGGGAAAGCACTGCACCAATCGCGAAATCTGAAGCGTCCGCTGAAATCTCTAATCCTTTATCCCCTTCTGGAAATTTTAAGACGGGAGCTTGAGTCAATGCGTCTTTCAATTTTTGAAACGCCAAGTTGGCTTCTGCTGACCACGAAAACCTAGCTTTTTTTCTTTTCAACTTTAGCAGTGGCTCAGCTATTTTTGCAAAGTCTTTAATGAAAGCCCGGTAATATGAACACATCCCGAGAAACGACGATAATTTCTTCGCTGTTTTAGGAACAGGATAATTTCTAATGGCTACTATTTTTGACTGATCCGTTTCGATTCCCTTTTGGGAAATTTTAAATCCTAAATAACGTAACTCTTTTGCGGCAAATTTACATTTAGACGCATTTATCTTTAAACCAGCTTCGTTTAACAATGAAAATACTTTTCTTAAATCTTGTAAGTGTTGTTCTAGAGTACTACTCGTAATTATAATATCGTCTAAATATATGAAAGTGCTTTTACCAAGGACTGGTCTTAAGACGATGTCCATACATCTTTGGAACGTTGCCGGCGCGCCGGATAATCCGAACGGCATTCTAAGAAATGCGTACGTACCAGATTTCGTTATGAACGCGGTTTTGTGTACGTCCTCGGGTTTTACCCCAATCTGAAAATAGCCACTCGTGAGATCTAATGTAGTCATGTATTTTGTAGACGAAATATTTCGAATAATTTCTTCAATTATCGGCAACGGATATACAGGATATTTTGTAACTGAATTTAACTTGCGATAATCTATAGCAAAACGCCACCGCTTCGGGTGCGTAATCGGGTAATCATTATTTTTCTTACACAGGACAACGGGGCTAGCATAACTGCTAGAAATTGGCGTGATGATTTTATTCTTTAACATCTCTTTAATATGATGTTCAATTATTTCTTCTTTTGTCCTATCATATCTATATGGCTTTTGCCTAACTGGCTGAGCGTCCCCCGTGTCAATGTCGTGGTTCACCACCTGCGTAAAGCCTGGTACATCACTAAATAAATTCGCAAAGTGACTTACCAGACCTTGGATTTTCTCTTTTTCCTCTGCTTGTAAATGTTCCAAGTCCAGCTGCGGGGGCTTATCATTCTTCGCTTCAATTGGCTTCATATTTAATGTTAGTTCTCCCCCCTTGAAATCAATTTTTGCTTCTGCCAAACTAAAAAAGTCCACACCTAGAATAATACAAGTCTGCAGGTTACGCACAATATAAAACAGGATTCTTACCTGTTCGTTGTTGATACGCACGAACAATGGTACTTTTCCTAAACAGCTACATTTTTCTCCTTGGGCCGCTATGACATCCGTGTCTCTTGCACTAAAAATTCTGTAACGTCGAAAGTGCTTCTTAAAGAATCTTTCCGATACGAAGCTGCTTTGGGCTCCTGTATCCAAGAGGGCTGTCGCCGGTATGTTGTTGATTAGAACTTCAATCTTCGGCAAACTCAAATTCTTAACGACCACGGTGTTTAAATTGATTTTGGAAGGGTTTTGCGCTGCTTCGGACTTCTTCACCTTCCTCGAAGAAATCCCTCTTAGTTTAAATTCTTTTTCTTCTGGTTGCCCTCGGAATCTTTGCTTGTTCTTCTATTAAATTCCCTTCGTTCGCCGCTCGCTTTAGGAGACACATCTTTCTTCGGCCATTGCTTCGCCTTATTCCCGTAACTTTGATTTTGCTTTTGCTGCGGTCTTGGCGAACTCCACTGACTTCTTCGCTCAAATTGGCGTCGTCGTTCGTTGTCGGCTGTTCTTCGGCTTTCAAATTGTACCGCGAGCTCAAATAATCTGTCTAATGTTGTTGGATTTCTTAGTTCGATGAAATCTTGAACTTGGGGCAGTAGCCTAGGAAGTATAACTTGAATAATTTCAGGATCCGGGCGACTTCCATACAAAAGCTTGAAAACTTGAATTTTCCTCAAAATAAAATTAGACAAATCTTCTATTCTTTCTTGGTATCGGCTAAACAGTTCAGCTTCCAATCTGGCTCGATCTCGCACCACGGGAAATGCTTTCACTAGAGAATTCTTGAAATTTTCATACGTGTATGTGGGGCTTCCTGGTTCCCCCAAGAGATTCTTTCCGATGCACTTGAACCAACTTAGCGCTTGGCCCTTCAAAGCGCTGGTAGCAAGAGCGACTTTCTGAAATTCGTGGACTGGATATAGCATGAAGTGGGAGTCTAGCTTTTCCAGGAAATTGATTACGGCTGTCTTGCCGTCAAAACTTGCCGCTGGCTTCATGGCTGCTCGCATGGTTTGTACGATGTAGCCGAATCCTTCTATGCCAGGAGGTGCTATCTCAGGATTCTGGACAGGTACAGCAGGTGTCTCAGGTTCGTCTTCTTGTTGTTGAGGCCATCCTCTTCTTTTTGTGCGGGCGCCACTATCAGGACTTAGCATTCTGTGTGTATTCTTTGAGAACATGGTAAATTCTGTAAAGGGTTCTTATCCTTACGTTCTAAGTCCTGAACTGGAACAGGGAGCGGAAGGTACGCTATGTTCTGATGTAACTGCTGGGCTGGAGAATAACTGCACGTGAAGGGATTTGAAATCCTCTTTTATTCAATCACTATTAAATACAAACCTCCCAATTCGGGAGAGATACAGAACGTAACAGACCACACTTTGGTCGAACTTAACAATCAAATAAATTTAAATAAATTAAAATAGAACTTAAATTAAACTTTGCTTCGCAGAGCAATTCGCGGAAGTTGGCCTCTATCTAAAAGGGTGCGTAGCAAGGTATACTAAATACTACCGCACTTTAATTTATTTTACAATGCAATCACGTAGTAAGCACTATGGCTTATAAATTTAAACTGCTAGCTGGTCAGGCGAACGTTGAGCAGCGTGACCGTGATCTGAGGCAAAGCTCTCACACACCGAGAGGTTTTTACCTCTGGCTTAAATAGTGCTTGGCTGAACTTCAAAAATTAGCATAAGCTAAAAACGCGCGCTTCTTCTGACAGGAAGTTGAAGCAGAGAGGAGATAGAAAAGATTTAAATTAAAATAAACTTGGTTAGTTTAACTAAAACCTTACAAAGTAATCAAAACTGCCACTCTCTTCCTCGCTAATTGCTGCCATAATCACAGAATTAGAAGACTTTTATATTTAAAATAAGCTTCACTCGATTCAGAAAGCCTCTCAACTATCAGTGTTCTTTAGGAGAAGGAAGTTCCGCAGATTTAATCAAATAATCTTTAACGAATTCACCATCACTAAATAGTTTTGACTTTTTTCTCCATGATATGTGTGAGAGTAAAACTTGCACAAACTAGATTTATTTGCTTCCATTAAAAACATTTTGTTGTTGCAAGTCAGGTTTCTAAAAGTGTAATTTTCTTCTCTCTGTTTGTTTATCTCCCAACATTTCAGAAACTTTTTAGCCGAAAGGGGCGCTAGCCCGGAAGAGCTATTAATTTCGAAACGGCATTGTGCATTGTTTCACTGTAAATGTCCGTTTCGCTTTTCAAATTTTTGCCACCGTAGTACTGGAACTCGTTTGAAAAGGCGACATTGTGCCACTCCTGTAGCCAACATTGTCGTTTGGCGCAACAAAGTCGCCGTCTCTCTCTATGCTACATTGTCAAGGGAAGCCGAAGTAATGGCCATCCTGCTGATAGTTCACGTTGCTGCAAACGCCGACACACCTTACGAGCTGATACTGGGTGGGCTGCAAACATGCCCATTTTCTGATTAATGGTCGGTGATGTGGTCGAACGGTTTTGTAGGGCTGACTTCACAATATGCCTAATCTGTCTAGTTGGATAACACATGGGGTTAATCATGGGAGGTCGTTGAGATCCTGCATGTCATTCATATGACCTTCAGCAATCAATTGATCCCATATTCGCACTACAGTGGTTGGATGTCGACCAGTGAGACAAGCGATATCAAGGAAACATAATCTACACTTTCGATAGGCAACGATCCTGCCTCTATCGAATTTGGAAACTTACTAGTAAGCATTTACTCTTCTTTTTCGAGGCCATAACACGATATTCTGAGCAAATTCCAACCTTACGAAATGCTTTCCGAATGAGAAATCCACTACACAAGATTTCTTTTCTTATGCTTCAGATGTCGTTTCACCTTCCTGCGTCGTCTAAATGCACTGAAATACTAAGCATTTGCATATACCAACTTCTTCTTCCTTTCATGCGATTTAGACGCTCGTCCTGGTGTTGCAATCTTAATGGCCAGCAGTGTACATTTCATTAAAACCTGTCCATTAGTTTTTCAGAAATTCGACAGAATGTGCAGATGCTCTTAATTTTGCACACAAGTCATAGTGGAATGAAAAATAAAAACGAAGAAGTTTCCATTATGAAAAATATTTTATTCATGCATCTGTTTCAAAATCTTAGTAAACTCACGGAAAACAAGATATTATTTATTTGATTAAAGCTAAAAGATATAACTTAAAATGAAAGAAAAATGTAATTTAAAAAATACGCTGCAATGTTTTCGAACAGTATTAATGTTTAAATAAAATTGAATCTTTTTAAAAACGAATCATCCAACATTCTAATGAATAAAATCGATCATTTAACAGATCAGATAAAAATTAAATGTCAAATATATTCTTAGGATCCAAGAAATTGCGGATGACATGAACCGTCGAAAGAATATAAAGATGAGAGAAGGAAAAGAAATGAACGATTAAGAGGTACTAAAAGAACATCTTAAGTTACATTTCAATTAATTAAAGAAGCCTCTACTTTTTAATCATAATAGCAGCATAGATAAATAACGTGAAGCTATCTTCTGTGAAGTTATTTACAGAGATTGTATTTTATTTCAAATACTTGCGTGTTTTTCAGTTTTATTTGCAAATATCAGCTTCTAAATATTAATGAAATGACAGCATTTTTCTTTTATATATACCACCCATTTTTCATCATCTTTTTTCTTTTTTAGAACCTAGAACCTGTTTAGGAAAACGTTATTCATATCGTTTTTGACAAAATACATTGGCTCAAGATTAAAGGATAATGGCAGAAATAAAACGTAACTGATACTTAATGAAAAATTATTAATAAAAATTAACTAATGCATTTGTGAACAAATGCATTAGTTAACATAAATTGCAATGTTTAACAATCAATTATTCGCAAAGTGTTGAAATTAAAACTAAATTTATGGAAACTGAGAAATAACTGAAAAATTAAGTCATCTCTTGTGGAAAACAATTTTCGTTAATATGGTGTATGATCACCTCGGACAAATATGCATACCTCACACCTTGATTACATAAACTTTTAACAAGGTGTTGATCATGCTATAAGGAATTTCTTCAGCCTTGTTCGTATGCCTTCGTGGTGTAGTATTCAGCCCACTCGGCGCTTATTCGAGAGGTCTGTGGTTCCAGTCGCGGCGAGGACATAGTTCATTTTTTATTTCTCTTGCTTCGAAATAAATCCTAATGACTCTACAAATGACGCCCGAACTAAAAAAGGTGGTGGATGATGAGTCTCCACCAACTGGATTTGGCGATCGTGTCCCCTAGTCCAGTGTCACCCTTTAAAAGGGAGAGTATATAAAGTATTTCTCTCGCCTTCTTCGCATGCCTTCGTGGTGTAGTGGTCAGCACGCTCGGCGCACATTCGAGAGGTCCGTGGTTCGAGGCCCAGAGAGGGCATTGCTCATTTTACATGTCTCCTGCTTCGAAATAATATCTTTACAACGTCTTGTAGAATTGCACGCCACATTTCCAAAAATGCTCTTTTAAGCTCCTGTAGGGTTCGGAAATTTGGCATGCTGAAATTCGGCATTGTAAGGCATCCCACACATGCTCAATCGGGTTCAAGTAGGGTGAGTAATGTAGCCAATCCATTTGAGTGATATCTTCTGTTTCCAAGTATTCTGATAAGCAGCTCGATTCCATGTGCTCGATGAGGCCAAACATTGTCATCCATTAGCAAAACTTTGGTACAGCAGCACCCCTAAAAAGTCTAACTTGGGATTCCAATACCTTGTGCACATATCTTCAAGCAGTCACAGAACGTTCTTGAAAGATATGCAACTCGATTCAGCTATTTCTTAAGATCCCTTCCCAAACTATTAAACAGGAAACGCGGAAATGGGATGTGGGATGTTTCACGGACAAGGGAAAGCACGCTGCGTGTTCCTTCTTCTTTCCAAAATAAAACACATCTCGAATCTTTTTTCAGACTGTATGTGGACTAGTCAGTAAACAATATCGGGGGGCAGTCGTATTGGATACACTGATTATGACGACTGCCCAATTTAAACGGATCTCGCTGGAAACTGGAATGAGGGAGACAAAAACAATTGATTTTCTCTCATGCAGTCGGAACTTGTTAAGCATTTGTGCAGCAGTAGAGTGGCTAATTTGAGTTTCTGAGGTTCAATCGGTCCAGTAGAACGGGAGATATAGAACTGGCCCATTTCTTGCGCAGTGTACATATGTAATATTAAGGGGGAGAGACGCATGATTAAATTGGCACGTGATATGGGGTACAGAGTGCGCGAAGTTGAATTCCCAGAGGTGCCACAGCTGGCAGCAACAACGGCTGTAATCCAGCTAGGCATCAAGTTGAACAGTTTGGATAGCAGACACTGGTATCTAAACTCTCTTGTTTGATAGTAACATCAACCCAAGCCCCCGAAATTCATCGTGGCCAATAGTGCAATGTTGCACTGGCGATAGCAAGAGCCTTGATTACCATACAGGTGACAAGGCAGAGCAGAGAACACAACATAGACAACCGTAACCACCATTTACGCATATCGGTTGATTGTCCATGATGTGGGGCTACCTATTATCAGCTATCCCAAGAGGGATCGACCCCAAGCTGTCATTTATTTAAAAATTTAACTTTTACAATTTAGAAACCATACAAGTGACAACTCAACCAGGAAAAGGGACTCCCAGACCTGGTACTGAAGACCTTTGCTCGGTAAAGCGTCCCAACCTCTGAAGGGCGGTCCGTGGGGGCGCACTCCCGGTCAATCCAGGGGGACAAGAAAAATGGGAGTGACATGGGTTTTGTAGAGTGGACCGCTAAGCAGCCAGTATGACGAGTATTAAGAGTAATAAGTCAATCCCCAAGCATTGACCCAGGGGAGACAAACTGCCAAGGGCAACCCGCAAATCTAGACGATATAACTCCACCACAGCCAGAGGACAGACACGACAGTACCAGTACGGTCTCTGCCAAGCCTGAACCAACCTCAGTAAACTCGGGTTCTAGTCCTGTGAAGACAACTTATATACCCTCGTGGTTGAGACTGCCTAAATACAGATCTTAGCCAGTTCTTCCCAGGAATTTTCCTCAGTCGACACCCGGCTGTACCATACAGGTGACAGGATGAATTTGCTCAATCCCCTCAGCTCTTCTCCCTCAAGTATTCTCCTCTACCTCAGTTTCTGCTACTAAAGGACTTTCGTCTTGCCGCATATTTAGAATGCCCTCATGCGGCACAGACACTATGCATTTATAAACATCCAGGCCTTCTCGGGGATTTGAACCCGCGTCCTCCAGAACGGCAATCAGCGTACTTAATTAGCTGGGCAGCGTATGACAGATACGGATGTTTATTACATACGGCTTCAAATCTGCGCCAGAGGTCATCAATCGTAGCGACTGGTAACAGTCTCGCAACAATTCATAATCAGATGTTATTAAGGGGTAAGAGATTGTGGAGAATGTGCTGTCCAGGGCAACAGTCGAACACCCACTTTATCGCACGCAACATGTGGGCTTGCATTTTTTTGTTAATAAATGCCGTTAGGAGGTCTTGAAGAGAAGTCACAGTCACGGGAGTTAACACTTCAGGAATGTTGTAGTGCTGTCCACATTATTGGCTATGTAGCTATTGGCCGTCCGTACTGATGTACGTCAGGTGGTCGGGGTGTATGACAATGACGAATGCAAGCTGTCGATGTTCGTTCGCCTTGGTGCCTCCCCACACGGATACGTGCATCATGACACTATGCGCAGAGCCGGGATTCAAGTGAAAAATGTGCATGATGCCATTGCTGTGCCCAGCGACAATGTTCGTCGCATCACTGTATGTGCGCCTGTCTCTGATGCAGGGTCAAGAGAACGGCCGCCGTGCTTAACAGTCCATGGTGCTGCAGACGTTGTCGCACTTTCCGAATCAATACATGAAGCCTTGTGCACGAGTTAATTTCTGACTCAGTTTACGTTACATAGCTGTAAGATTCCCCAAAGTCAGATCCCTAAAAGTTGTGTTTTCTCTCGAGTGTTAGTGCTCCAAGGGAGATGAGATCCTGCATGGTGGTCAGTATGTCCTTCCTGGACCCATCGGTTCAATATTCATGTGACAATCATGGGATCCAGAACAACACGAACATAAATGTCGCGGAACAATAAACCGCAGTCACGATAGGTTTTCATCCCGCCACGCTCAAATTCCGACATGTGATGGTAGGAGTCTTTTCTTCTTACACAAGGCATAACACGACCTTTTGACAAACAACCAGAGCTCAAATACGATTTTCAGATGCCAGACCCGTTGGATAAGTTTCCCATTTATACACAGCATAGATGGGGTAATTCATATCTGCGTATGTAACATTTTTCATACAAATTTGAGGTGTGTCATATGCTCATGGTGTAGCAATTTTAATGACCAGACAGTGTATATACTTTTTTTCCAACTTTATGTTTATTTCTCACTGTCTTTTCATGCCTTCTATTATTTTAATCAACTATATTATTGACATTACTGCTTGAAATTTTCAGCAGCTGAACAGTTGATCAGCAGCTGAGCAGTTGGAGAGTGCATATGTCTGCACGTGGCTTTCATTTACAGTTAAATCATCCCTCAGCAAATACAGTTCATTCCTGCCATTTGAATAAAATAATTATTTGTTTTGTAAAGATTGTTTTGTAAATTTATGTACTAAAGTTCTTTCTAAATCTAAATTTGACGATCTGTAGACCGTTAGTTTCTGGAAGATTAAACCAGTGAGCTTACTGATATGCTTAGATTAAAAGCATTTCAATTGGCAATATGAAATTTGCATAATAGGATTAGATTGCGTTACAACGCTGTAACCGAAAACAATGCTGAACTTAAATATTATGTTTTTACAGACATCTTTATTTACAATTATTTCAGCTTTTATTGGTACGGCTGAAATTTTTAAAGCGAAGTCCTAATTAAATGATATTTGTACATCTAAAGAAATGCTGTATATTACACAGCCTACGCTTTTTGGTGTTAAACAACGAAAGAACCGGTAACTGAAATTTTGAAAACGCCACGTATTTGTAATGAGACCCAAAAATCGTTAAACCGAACACCTCTCTGTATTTGCTAAGAAAATGCAAAACTGCGGCAGAAAGTATTAAAGTGGTTTAAGAAACGAGGACATTTGTCATGAGCATAACAGTCAGCACTTACACCTTTTCTACTCTGTTCTCTAAAGAGTATGTAAAAATGGGGTGGCCGAAATCACCGAAGCGTTATTCACGAAGGATATGTATTACAGCCTTTGTCTATAATGGGCCCTCCGGAGTAAATCGATTATTGGGGGACGGGGCACTCATTGCGTTTATTATTTAGGATGAGGGTTAAATTATTAACTGCCATTAGAATTTTTTTGCTTCCTATTCTCCTGTCTCTCATTAATGCGAAATTCCCTTTTGATTCAGGGTGGGAATATTAAGGGAGAGAGGAGTTTTCAGAAGAAAAATTCCTCCTCTGACACTCGACAAGACAGAGAAGTAATGAAAGAAGAACATTAGTAATGGTGAAACACGGCTGGGGAAGTTTAATTTTTTTTCATCATGCACATAGCCGTGATAAAATTTTCCTTACATGTAAGAGCTAAAATGACGCGGCGTATTATTGAAGTTGGAAGTTGAAAGAGAGTCGCGATAGATTTATTTAACGCAAAGAATACCAAGTTCCTTTAAATTTATGCTCAGATGCGAACATACGTATACGCTAGACACTTTTGGTTCTGTTTTTTAAAATAACAATAGTTTCCAATTTATCAGTTAGACAGAATACTAACAAAACGTGTTACATTTATTGTATCATAGTTATAAGTGAAGAGGAGAAATCGACTATTTGCCTCCATATTGCAACCGAAAATGAAACACAACTTAGGACCCCCTGTTCTACCTTGTAGCAACTGAGGTGCCTGTAGAAACCACACAGGAGAAGGGGGAAAAGAATCCTTTATTAACCCTTTT
The DNA here is from genome assembly GCA_000611955.2 of Stegodyphus mimosarum. Taxonomy (NCBI): domain Eukaryota; kingdom Metazoa; phylum Arthropoda; class Arachnida; order Araneae; family Eresidae; genus Stegodyphus; species Stegodyphus mimosarum. Next base: position 33,678 of record KK122494.1, read on the forward strand.
ACAATTCACAATGCTTCAACTTGACGCTAACAAACTACGTCTCGCTCGGGCGGTAACTCAAACAACAAGAACTAAACTAAAAATTCTAAGATATTAACAAATAGTAGAATTACACTACAGGGCCAGATAGTCCTGTTTTCTAAAATGGAATGCCTAGTGGCAGCAAAGTAATAGCTGTTACGCCACGTTATCCAGCAATAAATGCCAAGCAGAAGCTCACGCTACAAAAGCACAGCCTTCGACCACACTCTCTAAATTTTCCTTCTAGAGCTCCGTATTTAAACCTTTTCTCCTCAAAGTAGAATTTACATTACTTCACACGCGCTATCAAATTTAAATAGTCTGACATTGACAATTAGGGGAAATGAAGGCTTAAAGGAAAATAAGCATAAAATTAAATTAAACGCGTTAGTTAAAATAAATATAAATCCGTACAACCGATAGATAGATACCTGATAATTTGATAAAGCAGTACGCAATGGGACATCGCTGGCTTAACAATGGAAGTAGTTATAGTGTTTTTTGTGATCATATGCATGCAGTAGTCTGCGATTATATCATGAATAGGAGGGTGGAACAACAAGAGCCAAAGTCCAGGTCTGGGTTAAACACGGCATATTGGCCACGAATTATTTATTGTACTTCAACAAGCTGGAGGGCGGTGAAAGGTGTGGCTTCATGTCCTCCAGAAATCTGGAAAAAATTCCCCGGGTATCAAACCGGAAAATAAGCAACAGATTTGGGAGCCTGTGAATATGGATCGTTGGAGAATGATCAGCGACACTGCAGTAATTGTTGGACAGTTAACTCTGTAACTGCTTCGCTATTAATCAGTACAGCTAATCTTAACGTCCTAATTGAACATTCGGCATGTCCCTGCCAAAATTGTCTTTCGTCTGCTAACCTCCTGAGCAGAAGGAACATCGTTTTGCAATGCGCCAAGATTTCCGCCACGGATAATTCATCCTTCACGCCTAAGAAGAATATCATCCTTCAGGACTAAGAAGACTGTTGGGTTTTACTTATTTAATTCACTGTCCAATGCTTGAAACCCCACAAACACTAATAACAGAATAATCGCTTAATTGTGCAAAAAGAGACGTAAGACTTAAGAAGGGGCATTATTATTATTTATAACCTTTATTTCTCAAAATAAATATGATACAATCAGTTCCTAACTCGGAACGGACAGCAAAGTCTCCGCTTGGGCTTGAACTTAAATTAATATGAAATTAAACTTAACAAGTCGGTGAAACATCGACTTAAATACTATTCGTTACTAATTTGCATTCACCGCGTTTCAGAAAATACATTCTGGTAGGAAATTGTAAGCTGAAGCTAGAAAAGACAAAAAAGATGCATAAACTTAAAACAACTGTCATTTATCATTCACAAAAGTCTATTTTCTCGATTTTTCTGGATAGCAAAACAGTACAATTACGAGATATCTATTTATTAAAATGTTAAATGCGCGTGCTCCTGTATTTTTTTACTTTTTCGGCTAGCTTTCTCTTAAAACTCGTCGCGCGCAGCATTGCACGGAGAAATGAAACGATTAAATAAAAATTCTACTAAAAATAGCTAAATAAATACAAAATCCGTAACAATACATGTATTTAAGTTGCTATTTTATTTGCTAATCATTATAAATTTAAGAAGTAGATTCTTTAAGAACTGATATAATTAGAAGTATCATCACATACTGAAAGACTGATTTAAAAAATTTTAGTTCCAAACAAAACATCAAATCGAGGCTGAAATCGAGGCCCCTGAATTATTTTAATGTAGTAAATTCCATTGATGCGAATAACATGTTATTTTATAAAATATCTAACGATTAAACAATTCTACATTGAAAATTACTTAGAAATTTGTTTCATTTGTTTGTAAGCTTCGTATTCACGGCTTTACTTTGCTTACAAGCCTAGGCAATTTTGGGCTCTATGATCGGCATGGGATTTGGCTGGCACAGCGCCTAATCTGGATTTGAATCTCTGAGATTGCTTGGAGTTTAGCACCTTTTCGTCACGGAGGCACGTAAAATGCTGTCGAATCTTAAGTCCTCTGG